>JAOBAZ010049783.1:0-12403 GCA_026546875.1 Pteroeides caledonicum | reverse complement strand
ACATTGGTAGAATTTATATTCTATAGAACTGTTTAACCAATCAGATCTTTATCTAGGTATTTTGAATTTTAAATTTCTATCAGTGACTTGTGTAATTTATTCTGACTGACGTCTAGATCCGCCGCTGATGTACAGTGTGATGTTCAGTACTTTGATCGTCACACCAGCCTAGTTCAAATACAAGGCCAACGTACTTGTGACAATTGCTACAACTAACATCATCATGAGTTGTTAGCATAGTAGGGTTCTCACAGCAATCCATTTCTTTTATTTATTTATTTACTTTTTTTTTTTAAACCACGTACGACAAACGTGTACCACCACCCACTCCCATTGCAACCGCCACAAGTTGTTGGTGCTCTTTCATTTTACTGCTTGGCTTGTAAAAGTCACTTAATCGTGGCTCGCGTTCAAACCTACTTCCTGCGTACGTTACGCTTTGGATCTCTCTCAACGCGTCCAATGCCTTGTTTGTCGCGACCATGTCTTCGTTTGCCTTCACCACACGTCGTCGTGATTCTTGTATTTTATCATGTTGTCTCACTTTGTTCTCGTAGAAAGCCTATACTTTGCCTTTGCAAGGCTCTCCAATTTCGTCAGAGTACCCATTTTAGTCAAACATTTTAAAACGGAATCCAGTGCCTGCAAAACTTATTGCTGCAAATGTTGTTTGAAAAATACTACCCGCTATCGCTGTCATTTACACTAGCGTCTTGTTTTATACTCTCAGACAAGGCACGCAAGAATCCTTGTTCATACGCCACTCGCTGTGACTCATCCACCACGTCGGATATGAACTTCTACGTACTCACTAGGAATAAAACCAACCAAAGTCCCATGTTTTTTATAGCCTTATTTTTTATTGAACGGATTGTCTGGTAACCATTTCTTATCGTTTGCATACTTTACTAACATTGTCGAGGCAGTCACGCCAGCTGCCAGTCTTCCAAAGTCCCCCATTGCTCGCAAATGTAAGTTTCTCCCCTGCACACTTTTTCGTAAGCATGCTTAGTGAGACTATGTATAGAGTCACAAGCAAGGCGTCGTAGGCCTCGTTCATTAAATCCTTGTTCATTTATTAAAGGGTGATGTTTTATCCTAATGTGTCTAATGTGTTGTTAGGCATGTCTTGAACTGTCGTGACTGAGCTCCCTGACGGCGCGCCTGGTGCAACGTGTGGTTTTTCTTTCTCAACGCTCCCCTTAGAAAGTCCCCTGTAAACGCTCCCCTTAGAAAGTCCCCTGTAAGCGACATATCCAAAGCGCTGCTCTGTGCGGCTACCAATATGGTAGCCGCACAGAGCAGCGCTTTACCACTACTGTAATATGAGTCTGGGCTCTCACGTTCAATGCGGTCTTTCATATTTCGTTCCTTTGCCTCACTTGAAATCTTGGCAAGTCTATTGCCTTGTGCAACACTTTTTGGGTCTTTTTGCTTTGTGTTTGTTACTTCGGTAATCTCCGTGTTTGGTTGATGGTCTCCCATTTTATTATTACAATATATTTCGAGTAACCTGCGAGGAACCTCATAGACTGCTCTCTAAGGTCTACTCATAGTTGCCTTACAATTGCTTCACAGTCTCACTTTTCCCAGGCGCACCAACGGGAGCCCCACGCGGTCTGTAAATTGTTGCATAAACACCACTATTTTCATTGCTCCTGCACTGTCGTATAAGTTGGACCATTCGTCTGAATGCTTGCTGCATGTGATGTAGTGCTTGTTGCAGATGAGTCACGAGTTCGTTCACGAGTGCCCATCTTTATTACATCTGTCATATTTTGTCATCATTCCATTTACAGGTGGGCAAGTGTCTGTCAGGATGTCGTCCAACATCTTTGTCTCAACAAGAAAGTCTCATTGTCGTACGGCAAGCCACGGAGGTACGACCCAATTTGTGTGAGTGTAGGCAAACTTACATTTCTCCACGCGGTCAGACAGTTTACTTGCATTCACATATTCTTGCACGAGAAGACCACAAGAGCTTCTGTACCCAAGATTATTGGATTGATTGTAACACCTACCACAATGACGCCAATAAATGTGAGTGGAATACTCGTCATACTCAACACTAGATTTAGTCTTTTTTTCTTTTGTACTTCCATTTGTAACATGTGTATAGTTTGTGATGGTATGCATACCAATTGTTCGATTGTTCCTGTGCTCTCTTGTGAGACTCGTGTGAGCCTGCACGTAGCTTGGTCTTTTAATCTTTATTCAATAGAGCATATAACGCTTTACTAGCCAATTTAGAATGCCAGACAACGCCAAGCGCGATACTGTCTTCTATATGGACTTGCAAAGGGAGCTTTGGTGCAACGGGGGCTCCCTCTGGGGCTCCCGTTGGTGCGCCTGGTGCGCCGGGAGCCTCGGTATGTGTCTTGGCTTTTGACACATGGTCCCCGCCTTTAGGTTTCTTGTTGTCCAAGTTGTCTAAATGTGTTACGCTAGGTTGATGCTCTTTCTTTGGGGCCATCTTGTGTACGACTTGTTTGTTCACTTCATTGTTTACACCAAACTTCATTTTGTCTGTCGCGACAGTGAGTACATTATTAGATCCTGAAATGGGTTTGTCTAATATTATCATACTTCCAGGTAGTAATATTACGCCTCGGCAAATGGCAGTATTTAGTACCACATGCGTGTCTGCAATAGCACTTCTCATGTTCGATATGGTCACCGTAAAGTCTGACTACACAACGGTGTCCTAGACAAGTTTACGAAATACTTGTTGTGTTTGTTGTGCACGTGCACCACCCTCTACGATTGACCATCGAGTCTTTGCTTGTGCACCCAACACAAAATAGACAAGCGACTCTACGCTTTCTTGTAATAATCGGGGCCCCAATGTAGTCAAACCATCGCAATGAGAGGCAATAAAGTAACGATAGTCTATTTGTGAATGTTCAACGTGACCGTTAAAAACAAACTTGTACCCACCCGCATCACGCCCCTTGCTATTCACGTCGATACGACGAACGGGGATGTTTTTACGAACCACAGTCAAATTAAATTGGTCTAATAACGCTGGGTTTGCCATAAACTTTCTCACTTGGTAATAGAAATGGTAGCACCTGGGGCTCCCTTGCTCGCACCAAAGGGAGAGCTCTTCGGGGCTACTGGTGCTACATACCCATCTGAGTTTAGCTTGCTTCTGTTGGTGCGTTTACCATAGTCATGTTGTAATAGCCGACCAACCAGCGGTCCAAAACGCTCGTCGGTCATAAAGGCTCCGAATCCACCCAGGTCCATTTATTACATACTCAATGTAATAAATGAACAAGCTGTCTGTAGTGTTGACACAACCAAGTCAAACGATACAACTCGAGGAGACGGTGCGTGCATCCAACAAAACACTGTTGTTGAAAAAGGCTGCGATCATTTGGCGATATAAAAATTTGCCTGTTGACACCGCGTCCACGTTCGATGGGAGATTGGACTTTTGCTATGATTAAAAAAATGCTGGAAAAACACAATGGTGTGACTATTGAAGCGCTTCAACACAACGGAAGGAGACGGATTGGCGTCGTTACTTGGTCGATTCACATCGACCGTATTCACACCAAACTCAAGCAGCGTTCGTTTGGGGGAAGTGAACGTAAACAACGGTTTGGAGATGGTTCGCGTGCGATGCTTGGAGTTGGACCTAATAAGATGCCTAGTACAACGACGACGAGGCTCCCTTCGGTGCGCCCGATCTACAGTACTTGTTAGGTTATCAGCGACTAGCAAACAAACGTTGTACGGGAGTATGCAAGAGTTTTTCGACATTGAGTCACACACGACGTTGACAATTGAGCGTGTTTGGCGACTACGTTTTGAAATGACAAACCAAGACGACAGGCCAGTACATGTCGGCGGTGTACACTTGGACTTTTACATTTCGTAGTAGCTAAATGAGCTTGTTGTATGAATATAGTGTGGAAGGTGAGCGAGAGCCATTTGTGAACGAGGGTGGTGTGATGTGTGCGGCCATTGACATGAATTTTTGGGCGTTGAACTACATCGCAGCGCCTGTGAATGACAATGACGCCGTGAGCAAAAGATACATGGAGAACAAGATCGCAGGATACCTCACCTACGCCACGGCCCAGCGGGCACTCGACGTCGTTTCAACGTCTATTTTATGTTGAAAATCCGTTGTGACGTCGGCAACCCAATATAGACGTAGTTTCCCCGTTGTTTCTAGGACGTTGCATCGACATTACCGTATTAACGTTGTTTCAACGTGGATTGTTGGTTGATATTCACACGTCGATTGACAGACAACCATTCAACGTCGTATCAACATTGTTTCACAGACGTTAATTAATTTAATAAACTACTTAATTAATTTAATAAACTAATTAATTAATTAATTAATTAATTAATTAATTAATTAGTTAATTAATCAACCAATCAAATGAATGAATGAATGAATGAATGAATTAATTGATTAATAATTAATTAATTAATTAATTAATTAATTAATTAATTATTAATGATCGATTGATTGATTGATTAATTAATTATTAAAAACAAAACGTATGTGAGGGCGTTAACTGCGCCGCATATTACCTATAACATTCAGGATTTAGTTGCTGCAGGCTGCCGGGCCTCACTTCAGCAGCCTGCAACAGCCCTGATGGTACCTAGTAGCATGTAGTGTATGTCAATATTGGGTAGCCATATTGTATAGCCATTTCATCATAAGTCAGGTAGTTGATAATTACTTAGTGGTGATATTAGTAAGTAACCAGGTGAAAGCTTTCAGTTTCAGTTCATGGAGCTTTCACAGTATGTATTAGGGCAGATATTGAGATATTGGTTTTCATCATAGTTGCAATTGCAATATGGTTAGCAGAAGGAAAACATAGCATAAAATACCCTGAATTTTGGAGTAATATGACTTTAAATTTGTAAAAGGACTAGAAATTGATTTTGAAGAAGTGCCCTGAATCTCTTTAACCCATTGCTGCTGCATGATGCTGGCTGCAACCGACTATAGCTTGTGTCTTGGGGAATACGTCTGCACCACAGAATAGGGAATAAACAGAAGATCGGGACCTTTGAAGTTTGTGTCCTCGCGCATATTGCATTACGCATGGTCTCGTACTTATACGTTACCCTGGCCAGTAAACTGCATGTTAATTAGCAAAACAGCCAATAAACAAGCTGAACCAGAGCCCTCTATTGCGAGAATTGAGACATGTATTGTTAACAAATCTTTTGAATTTGGCCGTTTTTTTATCGAAAATGGTGTCGATCTTTTGTTTCGCTATTGTATTGCCATTTTCGTTCCAACATGAAAACAATACTGAATACATGTCCTAAGTCTCTTGTATAGAGGGCTCTGAGCTGAACTGGCTAGTCCCCCATTACTCTGGCCAGTAAACTGCATAAAATATTAGGGACACGTTGTACGACGGAGTGGGCCTTCGTTTTATTCCTGAACGTAGGTCTGCACCATAAATGTCTGCACGTTCGCCGCAAATGGTGATGGGTATTCTGCAATTCACGTGCACGACTGCACGTGTACAGATTAGACGACCATCGAATGACCTTAATTCACTTTTCGAGTTCAGTTTCTTGAAAAATCTGGATAGTACACAGATAAATGTAATTATCATAGTACTTGTGCAATATTTCTTATATGGGTTTGACTTGCCAAATACATCAGTAATAGTAGAATATTCACTATTGCCATCTTATTTTGCAGATGAATTGTGGAGACAGTTTCAAACAGACAACAGTGAAACAAATAATGGCATTGCCTCCTCCGCGTTCACCACACAGGTCGTCAAAAACGTTGAGATGTGCTATATTAAGCAAAAGTCCGGTGAAAACGACCAAAAATAGTAGCATGTTCTCAGTAAATTTGTGCGACAACGATCAGTCTTCCATGATTAGGGCTGTTTGTTTCGATGAAAATTTGTATCCTAAACTCGAGGCAAAGAAAACGTACGAGGTAGAATCATTCAAAATAAAAAAGTCATATACTGATAAAAGATGTCCGGAACTGCTACTTGACCACGAAACAAAAATATCCTTGGCGACATTGCAAGTTCCAGTTCCAGAATACAGTTTTACCACTTCCCAGGTGTTGAGAGGCGAAACTAGTAATAGGTTTTTAACCGTGAAAGTAAAGGTGGTAAATCTGGAGGAACCCTGTGTAGTTGGCACTTTCCCTGACACAAAAAGCAAGAAAACTGTTTTTCTAGCCGATACGACTGGCCAAATCGAACTAATTCTTTGGCGAGAACGCGCAGATACAGTTTTGTTTAAAGAGGGGGATGTAATACGCTTAGAGAATGCAGTGGTTTCTAGATTCAATGGTCAGTTGAATTTGACAACATCATTTGAGACGTCGATAACCGTACTCGAAGAAGAAATGACCGCGGTTAGCAAATAACAACCCTCGAGCAACGTGGCATGCTGGATACCTCCATCCTTGCTGTAAAAGAATGGATGGTAACATATGCTTGTATGTCGTGTAGAAAAGCAATCAACGCCGACGACCTTGAGAGTAATTCATTGATTACATGCAGTGCTTGCTCCTGTACGTTTCTGAAAGATACTGTGTCACCAATCTACAAGTGCATGGCTTTGTTAAGCTGCAACAAGCAGTGGTTCACTGCACAGACAAATGTAAGTTTTTCAAACATCACTGTATAGGGTAGCATATCATAATTGATAATATGTGGTTCAAGTTAAATGCACCAGGGCAGGGATTGGTAGTGAAGCCTGAAGGGATTTCAGTGTGGTTGCCTTAGAGGTCTACTCAATACCAAATTTTCACTTCGAGTGGACATACAAAGAAAAAACATTGAACATGCAGTTGTGATTGAAGATGATGTTGAACTTTTAAAGGATTTTGAAGATGCCAGTTATGGTGAGGATGAAAATGTGTACAAGAAACAAAAAAATGACTAAATCTGAAAGGCTGAAAACATTTATTTAATTGCTATAAAATATTGATAGAGTAATACATTGTTACTGTTAGGCCTGATGGTCAAAATTTAACATGGGTGGTGGAAAAACAGCGGGTGGAGCCAATATTCATACAATACATACTACAGTATTGGCCTGATTTTTTTGAAAGTGGAAAACATAAATACTGTACATATTTTGCTCCCTGTAATTATTATTCTGCCACCCATGACATTACTACACTTAATATTATAATTATAGCTTTGTTGTGTTTGGTTGTTCTTTTAAGGTGACTCCCTACAGTTATGTACAAGAAAATTTTAGACAGTGGGTTGCATGTGTCTAAAATTTTAGTCTTCACTTTGGCATTTGAAACCCACTGTCTAAAATTTTCTGAAAACTAAAGCAAGTGACTTTAATTTCAGTTGATGTGAGTTGTAATCAAATATTTAAGATACCGGTACTCAGTGTGATAACTGAATTGTCTCATAATTATTAAGTGGATTTGTAAATAATTGGTTATGATGCTGGATCAGTACCAGTACTCTATCCCTCAAATTTGTATTTTATTTGTGGTCTGCATATGGTCCTTTGTCGTTGAAGACGACCTGACTCCTCTTATCTGATGTCTGACCTGGTGGAGTTGGTTTACCGGTAGCCATAGCTGCGTGTACATTCTGACAAACCCTGCTCTCTCCAGTATGTAAGCGTCAGGTACCATCTGATCTTCATGACTTTCCTTAGACATACGATGTGGAAATGATTGATCTTTCTGGCATGCCATTGGTATATAGTGCAGGTTTCGCTGGCATAATAAAGTGTTATGTCAGCACCACCGCCCTGTATACAGTGAGCTTTGGCTTGACTGAAATTGCTCTGTGTTTCCTGCCAAGGAAACTTGCTCTGTGTTACTGCCAAGGTATGTAAATGCTCCCACAGATGCTAATGTCTGGTCATTTACTCAATACTGTACACAAATGTCAGGCTCGACGTAAAGTGTCCCAGGAGCAGGCTGGAACATGACTTCAGTTTTCTTTGTGCTGATAGTGAGACCAAAGTTGTTGCAGGCTCTTGAAAACTTGTCAACGCTTTCTTGCATGCTTGAATTTGATTTCGCATTCAGGGCACAATAATTTACAAACAGGCGGTCTCTGATTCTTGCATAGTGTCACCTCAGGTTGAAGATGCCAACAATCGGTTCTGTACCATGGTTCTTGGACTAATATGGCAGTGAATAGAGGTAATTCTGTTCTGTTATCTATAGTTGGACATGCATGTAAAAATGTGCAGTTGGGCAACAAAATAATCACCCATCACCATCATACGTTTGCCATAATTATCTCAGCCATAGATCAAGGTAAGGTACGCCAGCAATATACACCAGGTTTTGACTGACAATTTGCAGGATGCCATAAACTGGTCCAGTGGTTACAGGAGATTGTGGCATAGATGTGTCCAGCATAGATTGTTGTGGAAATATACTTTTCTGTTAATGCACATTGATACAACATTGGGACGCATTGTGGAAATGAAAATTACCACTTGATTTATCAAGGATTTTGGTCATTAGAAAAGTGATGACGATTGTCAATATTCCCCAGAAGCATGTACTTTGGATATGACAAGTCAAGGAGGATGTACTCGATTGAACTCCTGGTTTTGAAAGCCATTAGTTTGTAACCATTAGAGCATGTAAATTTATAAATCATAATCTGGTCATCAACAGTATGGATATAGTCATACCAATCTCATGGGTCTGACTGTATTGTTGGCTACTCCACTTAATATTGGATGTTAGAGAGCTGACACTTCTATGATTGGTTGGCTTTATTTATGATTGTCCGTATTCTAATATCTAAGAGAATTGGAAAATGAATGGTGTAAGTAAGGATACATTGTATTTATTTTTAATATGGATAGATTTTAATATAGACAATAGTTAACCCATTGCTGACCAAGCAGGCCACAACCAGCCTCTTAACAAATTTTACCGTCTAATGCCAGATGTTACTCATCATTGGAAAGGTTACTGTAAGGCAAGTATTTTTCTACTTAGGTATCAAGTCATACTCACCATTTTGGTCTGCCAGGTAAAATAATGATTGTGCAATCGTTGACTGTTTATAATATGGATAGGTTGTCTATGTCACTGCATGGGAATATCTAGGAACTGAAATTGAATAGAAATTAGTAACATTATTTTACATTACTAAATTGTATACACTAAATTGTATACATTACTAAATAATAATAAATTTACTTGTTCCTTGTTCTTAATCTTGTTCCTTGGCATTCACGCAAACAACCATTTTAAAGGTTGAAGCAAAATAATGAAACATGAATGCATCTATAATGCATTAAGAGCTTTCTTAAAGGGACTTGCATTTTAAGATCCTGTGATAGGATGTTGCAAGTCCCTTCAACATGTTCAAAATTGATTGGTAGAAATGCAGACCTTCAGAAATTTCATGTAGGTCACATATGAGTAATTTTTTGCTGGTGAGATTGTTTTTTTGAGTTCAGATTGTGAACACAGAATGTTTTCGCAAAAAAATGTTTCAATCAACGGAAATGTGTTTGGCACACTTCCAATGTTTGTGAGATTTCTGAAGGCTGCATATTCTACCCCTGCAGAGGGGTTGGTGATCCACACCAAACTGAAATAATTATGGCATTCAAAATAATAAGTGTCCTTCTCAATAATAACATATTTTATAGAACCCTATTGATAATATTTATATTTTAGTGATGTAATTCTGAATGTTGATCTAAATGTTATATTTTATTACTAACTGGATGGCATCATGATCTGAGTAGTAGACATTTATTACTCCACTTTCAAGAACATCTAAATATGTTGTTGTGACATAAATTTGGTCTAATAAGCTACCTGATATGAATGTAGGGCAGCTTACAACCTGGTTAAAACTACATGACTCCATTAACAATGTAAGAGGTTCTACTTCACTATCATTCATATGATTTATGTTAAAATCACCAAGAACTAAATCAATTACATTCATGTTGAGAACACTCTCCAAATTATTAAGATACTGCTGGATATTTAGAGATTGCTTTCGGTAAAGCAATAGGAATGTTAGAGGTTTTTGAGACGGTCTTGTTTTAATGCAGAAGTCAAATTTTATGGCATTTATTTCTGGAAAGTACTGATTATTTATCATTTCCACAGTATTTCTTGTGCACATTGCCATACTGGAATATTTGTCAGTACTATGATCTTGACGAGGAAGCTTAAATGGGTGAAGGTTACTTTTGATATCATTATCAGATTCTTGGGGTAAAAATTGGGTTTCAGCAGTGAAAGCTAGAACATCACTTTTCAAAAGTCTTGAGTCATATTTGATATCAATGCTATGTTTTCTAAGAGATTTATGTTGAGTAATGATATGGTGAACACATCACAATCATTATTGCCATACAGCACACTGTCAACTGAAACCAAGCAGTCATTTTGAAGTCTTCGATATTCTGACAGAACTTTGGGATTTGTTTTAATATGTTTACTTTCTACTTGTCCTACAATGTATAAACCACTCAAGGATGTAGCTCGACTCAATGCAACATATATTTGACCATAGTTAAATGACCTTTGTTTAATTAACTCAGTGCTAAGAACAACTTTATCAAGTGTTAAACCTTGTACCTTGTGTACAGTACAAGCCCAAGCTAGTGTCACAGGAAATTGTAGTCTTTGTACTTCTGGAGAGGAGGCTTTACCTGGTCTTATTTTGATCTTTGCTAAAACTGGTTCAATTGGTACAACATGCATGGTTTTCTCTGGCAAAAGGGTCGCCTTTGGTGCTAATTAATTCTTTACCAGCATTTGTGTCATCAAACTTTATGTACAACTCAGTTACAGTTGGGTTATCAGTTGGTTGGTTGGTTTGCACTCTCACAACAGTTCCCATTTGTCCATTCATAAGTCTGTCAGCAATACAAATATTAGTAGTTAACATGATTCTGGCACCTTCCTTGATATGAATCTCATAATCAAGTCCACCTGTTTCAGATCGTCCTCTTGCTAGCACCCGTTCAATATCTTGCTTCCTTACGTTACCTGGATATTTATAAATTCTGAATAGACAATGAGAAAAGGTTTAGAAGAGTTCATTGACAAATCGTATCAAGATGTCCTACTACTACTAGGTGGTGCAAGTAATGAAAAATCAAGCTCCCGGTCTGTCGTAAATTCAACCCCTTGCAGACCAATGTATATCAATGATAGTTCCTCCGTTTTGGAGGATCAGTTTGTCTTGCTTAAGCAAAATATAGAAAATACTGTGGCAAATTTGTCAGCAAAAATTGTAGAACCAGCACAAACTATTATCAAAATTAAGGCAAATATATGTAAATTATCTGAGAAAATTTGCATTTTAAAACACGCTTATCTAAACTAGAAGAAAAAACATTTCCTGTGGCCAATTCTATCGCAAAAAGTGAACTTCTGAAAATAAACAGTAATGCCTGTAATACTTTGGCAAATAACTCTCGGCTCGATGTCTCCACAATGGTTTCTACTAATCCTCATAACGACCGACAAACAAATCCAGCACAAATTACAAAAAATAATCAACCTGATGTAGCAGTTCAGTGCACTGAAATAAGAGAAATAACAGAAAATAGAAATAACTAAGGAAACGTACCATGCCCTTTCTTGAGAAAAAGAGGCCACTGTTTAAAAGGTTCGAGATGTGGTTTTTCACACACAAACATTACTCAAGCGAAGGCCACACCCACAACTGATAAATGGAAACACTTTGCATATAACGTACCATATTCTGGTAACAGCGTAGGCCCTTTTACATTCGACTTCCGATATTTCCCTATTTTATTATTTGTCTTGGTAGATCATGGCCTCTGAAGTTAATTATTATTTACAGGCCTCCCTATTCCACAGCAAATCCTGTATCTATGGAAACGTTTTATCTAGAATTCACGAATTTTTTGGAATCGGTTATTCTTTGCCAACAGTCAATTTTAATCACAGGTGATTTTAACATACATGTTGGTGATGTTTCCAACACTGACGCGTTAAAATTTCGTGACTTACTCATTACCAGAAATTCAAACGTGGCCGCGGACTTCCACGTAAAAACATTAGGCAAATTTTAAAAAGCTGCGATCTCTCGTTTCTGGTAATACAATTCATTGAACAAATACAGCTGAATATTTTGTTTAGCTGTAATTTTTTAATACTTCCCGGGACTGATATTTTCCCATCACTGATTTAACGTGTGTGCACTAATAAGACGTAGTAATAAGGTAATCATTCCGAAATTCCAAGTCGAATTGCGAAAACCAGAGCATGGTGATGCAAAGTGTGGACCTCGAATCGTATTAAATAATGTTGAAACTGAATACAAAAGCACCACATTTTTGCTTCTTTCTTATATCTGCGCTTCCATCAGTCACGGAACTTTTGTAATTTAGGGTATGTAACATAATAATACTAAAAGGGCAATCCAAGATTTCAAAA
>JAOBAZ010049672.1:0-12407 GCA_026546875.1 Pteroeides caledonicum | reverse complement strand
TGATCTGAGAAGTACAATCAAGATAGGTTGTGTGAGAACATATTTTTACTTGGGAACTATGATGGTTACTTTCTGTACCGTGATTTGCATCACTGATCACCATCAAAAATAATTACCTTTTTCTTGTGATATGTTTACCCAAAACAAAAGAAATTTCATTGAATTTTTATGCGCAAAAAAATTTAGATCATGTGCAAATTTTATCCTAAAAGTACATCTGGTGGTGACTACAGAACACCTGTAAAAGAAAGTCCCCATTCATTGACTTGAAAATTTATATCTTTGACTCTAGTCAAAACCAAGAGAAGCAAACATCAAACATCAAACATCACTTGAGTCAATATTAATAAACCTTTAGACCTAGCACAATAATATTATTTATTATACGACTTTCACGTCATTTTACCATATAACGGCAAAACAGAGTGGAAATACCCAGCCGTATTGCACTCCGTATTGCACTCCGTATTGCACAAAATAAAATACCGGTTAAAAACCGGTTGACTAACAAGCTCAAAAATCTCAAAAAACAACGCTAATGAAGCCAAAATGGCTTTAATAGCGTTGTTTTATGAAAAATGTTCCAGTGAACTTGTTTGCTTGCTTTTATTGAACAATTTGATTGAAACGTAACGCTTAGCATCCTCTACTTGTCCCGTAAACCTGTTTGACAAGTTCATCATTTGTAGCACTACATTGGCTTCCTAATTAATTGTACGCGCGTGTAGCTCGAGTTTTCGCAAATTGTATATATTTAATCAAACAAAAGTAAAATAATCAGAAATAAATTTGTGTGTCGTATAATAAATTACTCATTGAATGGTTTGACATGTAATACGGCGTGGCATTTTACTCGTTTTTTGCATTTTTCCTCGCACTGCGCGCTCGAAAAAATATATACGAAACTCGTAAAATACCAGGCCGTATTACATGTCAAATGATTCAATAAGCTATATGTACTGTACATTACTGGGTACCCGTACTATTTCGTGAGGTTTATAGTTTGTACGGCTATCACACAACAGTCGTGTAGCTGTAGCTAGTTCTGTAAAGAAACAAAGCACACGCATTTTGGAAACAATAACACAGTGCATTATTTAATTGCTAGCATTGAGATTACATTATGTAGTAGACAAAGCAATCACTTGTCGTTTATACTATAGTCATGCTGTAGTCGCTTAGTTGAAATGTATATATTTGGCTGTATTTCATATTTACTAGCGTTGCGATTATAAACCAGCAGGCACAAAAACCACTCAGTTATTGACTCTATAGCTCCTTTGCGTTACCTGACATACGCCTGTATTTTTTATATAATCGTGTTTTATATAATATTATTACTAATTAGTATTACTAGCGATGAGATGACATTACCAGGCATACGGCTTTATTAATTTCGTGTTTACTAGCGTTGAGATGGCATTGTAGATGAAGCAATCACACACAAAGAACACCAAGTTATTCAAACAAGTCTATAGTTCCTTTTTAGCTGTCTGTGAATTAAATATCCACGCAGAAAACGTTAAAAACCATAATAGAAATGGTCACTAAAACACAATATATCAATGGCCGTACACGAGGTATATCGTCAGCCGTCGTGTGTTATCGGATCGGTGCTATGTGCTGATTGGCTATTGGTAACAGCTAACACTAACATTACGCTGGCGATAACAAGATACGGCCGTTCGGCAGTATAAAAAAATTATAGTGGACCAAAAGAGGACGTTTGAAACATTACTATTGGTTTTATGATTTTTTGTTTTCAGACTTACTTTCTTGTGGACCAAGGTGGGTCCACAAGTTCTAAAACGTTCGTAAATAAAATTTTCCAAAACCAATGGTACAAAACATTCCTAGTCACTTCATATTTACCTTAATGGATGAAACCAACACAACACGTAATGTGTCTAAATTGATTTCTAAGGGATTTGATTGATCGTCACGTGGTCCTGGCATCAGATTGAACATTTGGAATGTGTTGCAAAACATTTCTGAGAAATGATGTAACATAATCAATCGATTACGCAACGTTACTGTAGCAATATTATGAAGATTGCTATACTCCAAAGGAATGGTGTCGGGTAGTTTACCAGAATTAACAGCTTTAGAAGTTGACCAAGCCAAGGTATGTGCAGAGCCACATGCTACTCGGTTGATTTTTTTGCCCTAAAGTGGAATGAAAACGTATGCAAAATTAACAATATTAATATAACAATATTTAAGGTCGTCACTTATCCTTGCTTGTATATATTCTGGGTTATTGACGTCACCACATGCCACTAACCATTGTTACATTAAACCGCAAATTAAACGAATGAGAACGAAAGAAGTTACTTGGTGGCAACCATCCCGATGTACTTTTTGTGGAAACACGGCACTACAAATTTAAGGTTTGGTTGGTTGCCACCAACAAAGAAAAATCTTTTCACATCTTCATTAAACCAATATGTGTCTATGGCCTAGGTCAATTCAACTTTTGATACAATTTGGTTTAGGTATAGGAAAAGGTTCCATGAGATAAAGGCGTGTGCAGTTGAAGAGCAAAAAAACGTTCATTTCGTCCTTCACTAGATGGACCATCCACTAAAACGACGGAATGAATGTTTTTGGGTTTTTGAGAACCGCCAAAAATGTCCAGTCTCCTGTTTCATTAATGAAACACCAAAAATACAATCTCGCATCAAATGAAACACCAAAAATACAATCTCAAATCAAAATAACCAACTCAAAACAGCTTAAACTATATAAATAAATAATTATTTATATAACTGTTGCTAATTGTCTATATTATAACTAAATATAATTATTATAATAAATAAAAATAATTATATAGTTAAAGACCATTACATAGTGGACGTCTAAGATGATTATAACATACTTATATAAAAGATTCTTACTCATCAACATCCAATTTGAGGAGGACGTTAAAGGGCGGCTGTTAATTCATGATTGCGTCGGCTTTCCTTGGTGTATTAGCAAGTTTTAGCATATACTCAAAGTCGGGATAGAATTTTTTACGCAATTTGATTGGTTACTCTAGCTCGGAATATCCAACACTATTCCGAGTTTCAGATAAAACAAAATGGCTTCCCAGTTTGTTTGGTTACGAAAGATGAAATTGGGTATACTGACTTAAAATAATAGTTTAAACGGTATATGCTAAAACAATTATTCACCGAAGAGGAGGTGAGTAGTGTCGGATAACTACCTCGACGCTACACGTCTCGGTAGATATCTGACACTATTCACCTCCACTTCGGTGAATAATTGTTAAATATTAATTTACAATTATTCGCCGACGGCGAGGTGAATATGGATAAATAATAAAGAAGTCCAGGTTATTATTCATGGCTATTTACAGAGCCTGAGGGGTATAATTGTTTTGTATAATAATATCATAGTTACGTCGAATTCGTTTGCCTCGCGAGGTACGATTAGTACAGAAAATTACACGGTTCGATGAGAATTAATGAAAAATCGCACAAGTGTTTGGGGAATTAATTCATAATAGCACGAGTGCTATTATAATTTAATTCACCAAACACGCATGCGATTTTTCATCAATTCTCCAAGAACAAGTGTGATTTCCTATTAATATCATAGCATTCAATTTTACCAGATGTTATACAAATTCGCATTAAATATTATTTCAACCCATGCAAAACATCCCGTTCTCTCAGTAACAATATTATTACAAAGTGATAGCAAGGCATTGACGTCGAAATAGTGATGAAATGTCCCTCGATGTGCCTCGGGGGGGGGGGGGTGTTAGGAAAAGTGCCTCGGCGCCTAGTGACTTTTACTAACTCCCCTGGGCATTTGGCTACATTTAATCCCTAATCGACCTGAATGCCATGCTATTACTATAAATACAAATTAATGGTGATTGTTTGGAAAAAGTAAAAGAACATAATATCAGGTAAACGTACAGGGTGTAGCTTATTTATCACTCACATCGAGAAATCTAGCCACCATTACGCATCAGGTTATTAGGCCTAATAGGTTGACCGATTGTAACACGTCGTTTTCATTAACACCCGTTGTAGTTATACTAAATACTAATTAAATGAGTCAAGAAACATCTAGGCAAGCCATTGCGCAAAGTACGAAGTTGAAAAAACATAGTTTGTTGGAAAGTCGACCGATCAAAAAATGGGACTGTCTAGCAATTCCGTAGACATTGAGACATATGCTATATACACAGAGCTCTCGTATTGCTATCGCACACAAAACATTGAGGAAGTATAATAGGGTATGCGTATACAACATATATAATATAGCGTAAATCTCTCCTCCTCATGATTATCTCATATTTAAGAGCGGCTAAAGTGTATTTAGTTCGTAAAATACGTCTGATTAAAAATGTCACAGTGTTTTCATGGAAAACGTTAGGCAATAAGAACAAGAAGTTTACCTGTAATATAGTAACTAAACGTGGTCTTTGAACAGCATTGGTACTAGAGTCTCCTAACTGTCCTTCATCATTATCACCCCAGGTATAAACTTCTCCAGTATCAGTGCAAGCAACGCAATGGAGAGATCCAGTAGATACAGCAATTATCTTTTTCTCTTGTAACGCAAATACCTTTTTAGGTATACGCACGTGGTCGTCAGAACCATGCCCAAGGCGATAATAATCACCCTTGCCCCTGTAAAGATCATGAACACTTTAATTATACAAAGTATCAGCTAACAGGAATCCATGATCATGTTTTTTATTAGGATCAAAACAGAAAACTGTACTAATTTAACAAATTCAACAAATCATACCATGTATACAGAACTCCAGTTTTAGATAAGGCAACGGAGAACTGCGAACCACATGCCAAAAATACAATTCCAGCTGAGGCTAAGGTATCAATTTTCATTGGTACCTTACAACCATCGCTACCACCACGTCCTAGTTTGCCATAATCACCATCGCCCCAGGACCACACACATTCATCATCAGTCAAGGCAAGTGTTTGTGCATCACCACTACCACAAGCAACATTAATAACGCGATACCCTTGAAAAGCTTCAACTTTTTTTGGTAACAATTGATCTTCACTATCACCATGACCAAGACGACCGTAACGGCCCTTTCCCCAAGTAAATAATTCACCAGATGATGTAATGACAGCACTATGACATCCACCACAGCTAATATCCACAACTGATTTACCACACAATGCATCAATTATACGTGGACGGTCGCAAGAACTAAATGTAAATTGAAAACAAATTGATATATATTAATCAAAAGTTGGGTTCAATACGCACACGCGTTTCTGTGTTCATGTTACCACTGAAAAAATACAGCTACATTAACAAAGTGAGTTTTAAATAAACCCAAACAAAACTTTTACAACCACGATCCACCTTAGCACAGGTAAACCCTTTATTGCTATTGTCGGTTAAGGGTATCAGAATGTCCACATTTTCGAATTTAACGCTTGACTTTTTCTCAGGTTGAACACGGCGGCAACGATGTGAAATTCCGAGTTTTCGAGCACCTACATTGCAATAGTTTATGATAAAGAATAACTGAATACAATTTTTTAAAATTTATAAATTACGGTTTCTTAAACCAGGTATGTTCGTGATCAGACGTGAGACTAGCAATTTATTTTAACATCTTAATTTTCAAATGTTGTTAATGTTACGCGCAAATACTAGCATATTTTAGAAATTAAATGACTGCTATTCATTTCCCCCAACTTAAGACGTCCATAATCATACATTACGGGCGAATAGCAATTATATCAATACTGGTAGCCTATGTTTGTAGCGCTTTCTCTTAAAGCACTAAATAATGTCGCACCATATAACCATGAAATGTAATATATATATGGGTCATGCATTAAGATAAGTATACAATTAAAAAGAAGCAGGAAAACTTACAGTCTATTGCCATGACCTAGCCTTCCGTCGTCACATTCTCCCCAGGAAAATACGTCACCATCAGAAGTCAAAGCCAACGAATGTTTACCTCCACAATGTACAGCAACTTTCTTGACAACGTAATGGTTCAAAGTCTCAAGGAGTCGAGGACTCATTACGGTTTCCGACCCACCAAGCCCTAATCTTCCACCATGGCCATAACCAGTTGCATACACCTACAGATACAGTGACAAAACCTTACAATCGCTAATTTCTATAACTGCGTAGTTCATTTGGCAAAAAAGCCAGGCTAATCCCGAATTGAGTATGAAGATGGTTGCCAGCAACGTTTCTAACGGCAAGCCGCAAAACGTAGAAAGAGTCACAGCCATACTAGACATTTCACTCAATTACAAACTGTTGTGGGATGTTTGAGCGCAAGGCCTGATATTAAACGTTTTGCCGAGGTTTCAAGCGGGGTACCTTCGTTAGAGCAAACCAGGGTTCGAAAATTCAATTGTGTTCTCTTGTTGTAGTCTAAGAGGAATGATTAAGCAGGGTAAAATAATGGGGCAGATGGTTATAGACATTTGCTATTTTTACCATCGAACAACTACGTACTCGCCGACACTAGGAATGCAAAGGAAGATAAACAACTTGACAGAATGTAACAATAACAATAAATAAAAGCAAAATATATACCGTAACAAATAAAAGTTACAACAAAGTAAGTTTGGGACATTTACCGCAAGTGATTTAATAAATAATATTCGCGCAAATAAACGTAAGTGTGATCTGAATAAGGGGTAGAGATGTGGGTTGCACGGTCACATGTTCGTGAATCGTGATCGGCATTTCTTAATCGTGTCATCCACTACACTGATGGGATGGAAAATTGTAACATACGCGAAACTATCATGAATATTTCTTATGGTGAAATTCATGAATAATTAATGAGGTAAGTGAGGAATCATATCGCTACATTTGGGTCACTTTGTATACCCACTACAGACACAGTAATATGTATCAGTTGATACAGAATACTAATTGATGTGTATAATTTGATACAGAATACTAAGTACCCTATTAGTATTCTGTATCAAATGATACAGATCGATCATGTGATGAAAACAAAGGATTTTCCACGTGAATTTCACAAGCCATTTACAACATTGGCGTTGGTGCTGTATCGGATATGCAACAGCTCGCGTTCGGCTCGTGTTTGTATATCCGACACAGCACGGCCGCTCATGTTGTAAATAGTACATATTACTAACTGGTTTTTTATTAGAGATATTTTCTAATTAAAAAAAAATTGACAACATCGTGTTTTGTGAACCGTATTTTGCAACAACGAATTGTTATCAAAATCATCTAAATGTTTTAAAATGTTTAAAGTTATTAAACTTTAAAGGAAAACTGAGAAATAATTTTAGTGCGTTTTCTTACAATTTTTGAAATCCTTTTATGATATGACCTTTTTTGGGACTTAAAGCGGATTGATTTCGAGAAATTTAATGTAAATGGTAAAGCCTTCTCCCTGACCACTGTGTTAACGTGCTGAGTGATCAGCGGCAATCCATAATATAAGTTACGATATTGATGCTATCGTGCTTCATACAAATGAGTATTAATATGAAGCAAATTAACTTTTATTTGCTTCTATGACTCCACGCTTGGAGCGAGAAAATTAACACTCAAAAGCAAAACAGTACGCCATGTTTACTTTATGTTTTTTATCAACGCTCGAAACCTACATCATAACAATCGCGGACTTCGAATTTTGAGTCGCCGATCACATTTTATTGTTTTGAAGTTTAAACTACAATTTCGTAGAGAATTAGGTTGGAGAATCTTGTCAAAAACCCTTAAAAAACTGTTTCTTGCTTAAAGAATCTAATAAAAAGAAAGCAAAGCAGCATTCAGTTTTCCTTAAAGTCGTTATTATGACTCGTTATTTCGGATATATAGTTACCTTTCCATCTGATGTCACAATAAACAATGATTGCTCACCGCCACAAATTTGAACTGGTTTTAAAGGTGATAAAGAGTCACACTGTTGAGGAATCTTAACTTTTGGTCCCTCAACACCACCTAGTTGACCACGATGATTATGACCCCAACCAAATATCAAATTAGTTCCTGTCCAAGCCATGGTCCAATCACATGGTCGACTACACATAAATGATAAACAATACAAAACAATAACTTAATTATTTAAAGGTGATAAGAAAATCTATTTTACAGATGATAGTAACTGGAAATTAGCGACAAAAATTACGAACTGTTAAGTTAATTGTGAGACACCACGTGAAATTCTGAACTTGATACTTAAAACTCATTGAACTCAATATAATTCATGAGGAAAACGAAAAGTCATTACCGTGAAACGTGTTTTGATATCTGATAAAGATTTCTCCTAATTTAGTTCAATTTTGTCGGCTTGGACAATACTGATTTTCAAAATTGCTTCGCCAGTCAATTTATTAAATAAGTTGTTTTTAGGCTGTTTATAACATTCCAGTCCGTTTTCCAACGAATGTATCTGTTACAAAACGGAGGCAAATGTTAAAAATAGCACATAAATATTTTGTCGGTTACGGCACAAAAATCACGCGCAGTACTAAGTGATTAGTAAGGTCATTGCCAACCACGTGTAATTTTGTAAGTGACACAAATATTTTGCCAGTAACAAAATTTTTACGGTGCTGGTAAGTTAATTGTACGATACTATCACAAGTAACTTTACAAATGACACGCAAATTTTTCTAACTGCCCATGCTTAGTCTTCAGTACATTAGACTGACTGACGCAAGACTTTTCAAGAGATAGGCCTAGCTATCAATTGAGTTTACGAAATCTAACCTACGTACGTCGTGTTTTGGAACAGGACATGTGGCTTATTAACCCTTTAACTCTTTACCTACATACAGGGTCGATCTGACCCTAATAGAACAAAAGAAAAATAAAGAGAATAAAACCAAAACAATAGAAAAACAATGAACAAAAGAAAAACATCGCAGTCGCTAAAGAGTTAACGCCTGAATATTTTCCTTTTGTTTGTTGTCCCTCTTTGTTTTTGCTTTTGTTTTAGCTTTTATCGTATTGCTTATGCAATGCACGGATGGGGTCGTATACGACCCCATCCGTCGTTTAAGGGTTAAAGGGCTGAAAAACTATATATAGCAGCTTCCTTTACAGTTTTTTACTCCCGTGAGTTATTCTCAAGTTATGATAAGTTTTTCCAAAATAAAATAAAATAAACTCCGAATAACAGCATCTTGAATTAAAACTTAATATTTAAGTTACAAAACAAGACAGATAATGTTCAGGTGACATTTCGAATTTATTTTAAAAATTTCACCGAAACATTATCTATCTTTTTTTGTAAGTTAAATTTTAAGTTTTAACTCAAGATGCTTTTATTCGGAGTTTGTTTTATTTTATATTTATTTATTTAAGTTGTAGGCTGACAAAGGTTTTTGTATAGGTTTTTGTAATACGCAGGTTTGGTGACTGATTTGTGACGTCATAACATGTACGCACAGCATTATGGCTAAACCTTCATAAGTTGGTTGTAACTGAACGAAATCGCTTTAAAGTGACGGTATGTGTATATGGTTCATATTATACTGTTGTGCACGTGCATTTTCACTTGATCTCCTGTGATATAGCCAAAGATATTTTAACATCAAGGCTAACCTGTGTTGCGTTCATGTTGTGACGTCACCAAAGCTCCATATTTCCGCCTTCATAAAAAGGAAAATTTGTAAAAGAAGTTACTGTGTAGTTTTAAAAGATATTCACATTAAAGAATACCATTTTTTTTACTGTTGTCGTACTTTAAAGAACACTGGGAATGAAAACAAAGTTGTTTTATTTTAAAAAAACTCGTCAAAATTTTTTTCGTATTTCTCTTCGTTTTTCAAATATAACAATTTGCTTGGTATATAAATAAGATCACGCCTCTGACGAACGGACGTTTTACAAAAACGAGATTTATCGATTTTTTGTATTCTTAATATATTTTTTACATTTCTCGCGCCTCCATTAAGCCAATTGTTCTTTCTTCTTGTACAAAGTATAACCTAAAGTAGTTACTATTTTGCTGAGAGGCATGAATACATTCCATGATATTAGAATAAAATGGGCTTCCGCTGTTGCCTTTATATACATAAAAACACGTTCCAAACAAACGAATCGTCCGCTACACAAACAAGATTTCGTTATGGTTGTGCACCGCTAATGACGCACACGAGAACAGTCGATCTCACGCAGTGGTAGGTTTTTTTAGAGATGACAAATTAGTTATGACCAACCACGTGGATGTTCTTTTGATGGAAAAAATCCATAAAATATTTTCGCCAAATTGTGTCTAACAAAATGTCTTTTCTGCAAAAAGTGCAAGCGTTTGTCAAATTGTTCCTCGACAAAGTGCCCCTAGGCAAAACGTCCGTTCGGCAAAATGTTTTCTGGCCAAATGTTGTTAGGCAGGCAGGAAAAATCTCGGGTACTCGACATAGTAGGTGCATTATTTGGTAAGTCTTTATTGAGCATTGTAACTCACCGGCTAAACCAATTAATAAGTTGTTCATCTTGTTCTTGTTTGAACAACTGATGATTCTCATAATCCCGACCTGTCTCTTCAGTCGATGTTCCCTTTATTTCTTGAATTTTAACAATGGTGTCATCCAAAATGTCCTGAGGTAACTTTGTTCGTTTTTCAAGCGCGATGGCTGTTCTTCTAGTCGTGCAATAACGATGGAACCATGACCATTCTTGGTTACCCTCAACTGATGAACACAACTTGTCCACACCCAAATCACAGGCAAACGCGACAAGAACCTAGGCATAACAAAAAAATAACAGAGCAATCGATTTCGACAACATAACTGTAGTACACAGGCGGTTTTTTATTTAGTGAGAATTGTCCTTTTGTGGCATTCGTCAAGCATAAGCACATAAAGTACACCATACTTCAACATGTTTACTTATAAAATGGTTAATCCTTCAGAAAATAAAATATAAGTATGACAAAATACCTGAAAAAACTGACTAAAAAACAAATATTTTCCATTTTTGACCATTGGATCATCATGCTCATACTGACGTCGAAGCATGCTGGGAAGACCCTTAACCAACATTCCAAGCGGCGAAGAAGCAACAATCTAAAAAAGAGCGAAATAATTAATACGAAATAAGGATAGAGTGAGCTCAAGCGGTCCGGTTGAAAAAGGTATCACGGAACACATAGACAGATGCATTTAGAAAGATGATGATCATGATAATTGTTGAGTGTCAGTACTTGTACATGTTATTATTATTATAGATTATACAAACCAAAAATATTAAAATATTTTTTACATTACTACATAGTAAGTTTTTACAGGGCATAGTTATGGGAGGTATTCAGTTTATTCCTAGAGGTATAGGTATGGCTACCATGTGGCCACATGTGGTCTGTGTGACACAATTAGGTCGAATATTGCTCGCAGTCGAACAAAGGACTCATATTAGTCACAAAGCCATGAATCGGTAATTTAAAGAATCCTCCAGTCTAATAACAAATATCACTTAAATACATCTAAATGGAGTGAAATAATAATCTGTATGCATTAAGTTTGTCTTTACTGTATCCTTCACTTCAAATTTAATGACGTAACTTGGTAGCTTGACATATACCTCCATTGTTTTCGTCCATTAATTGTATCATTTTGATCACTCTAAGATTCACTGAGTAATGACTAATCAATGACAAGTGCTAAGGTTATACCTTACTAACTATATAAAATAAATTGGAGGTTATCAACTAGTCATGCAACCAAGTTACGTCATCAAAAATCAAGATGGCGGCCTCTATGGATTAAAACACTCAACTTTAAAAGTAAATTACAAATAAAAAAAACAGTTAAGACAAATTTAATGCATATAGATGTTTATTTCACTCCGTTTGGAACAACTTAGTTGATGTTTGTTTTTAGAATAGAGGATCACTTCAAGAGGCTGTCTGTAGGAACCGACCAGTAATTCTGAGATAGAGAAATGACCTTGTCTCATATTTTTGTCATTCGTAAGGCGGAGCCATGGCCATTTCCCCGACATTTTTTACCTTTTGTTTTAAGGCCAACCGACAGCGGCCTGAACGCTTTAGACGCCAAGAAATTACACTTTTATATCGTGCTGCTTCACAGCTGTGTGAACGACTCACTCAATAATTTTCGGTTATATTCCACGTTCAATGCTTCACCACCATGTATCTGATTTATTTAATTCGTCATTTAGGCCAAGTCGGCTTCAAACAGTTTCCCACTTCAGCTGGGTCGTCAAAAGTAGCTTAGTGCGAGATCGTTTTTCTCAGAAGTGGCACCAATTACAAACTCTGACTCTATCTATTTTGGGGAAGTTAAAAATCTTCTGTAGTTTTATTAAAGGTCAAATGCAAGCTAACACACAGCTTTGCTTAATATCAAAGTTTAGCTAAGAGAACAACTTTTGCACTATAAATTGCATAACAAATTTTGTATATTTAGCAAGATATAAGGAGT
>JAOBAZ010049339.1:0-12408 GCA_026546875.1 Pteroeides caledonicum | reverse complement strand
ACACGAACGCATGCACGCGCACACACACGCACGCGCGCGCACACACACATCTCTCTCCCACTATCCGTTATAGGAATTAGATATGCGCACGCATATCGAGTGTTCAATTTGCCGCGTAGCTTCACGAGAGAACGGTCTATTATGTATTACTATAGCGGAAAATAATTCAAAAATAACGATCGAGGACGGTGATAACCGCGTCACTAACGAGCTAGAACTTCTAACAGACGAACAGGAAGATGAAACGTTGACGAAGCCTAACCTCTCCAGCATTTTGCTCAAATATGATGTATAAATACGATGTCGAAATCCATGCAAGCCATGGAAAAGTTGTTGAAGCGATCGCAACCTGACGATACTGTCGAGGTTGCCACACAAAAAAGAATGAAGCCTAGCCAAAAACAAACCCGTGAGGAGGGTGAAATTGAGGACTCCGAGAGCGATTGTGAAGTGCTTCGCACAGCTCACAGTCACAACACTAACATACCGGCCGAGTCGGCGGTAAACGACACACCATGTGCTCGACCCGAGCAAGCTGTCCTGCTGAATGGGATTTCGCAAGACTTTGCACAAGATGAGGATACAGGTCCTCAAATTACTCAGCAACTTGCTGAGATCATTAACAAGCGCTGGTCTACTAAACTTAGCGATTCTAAGCTAAAGGAAAAATTTGAAAAATATGTCCGACCGAAGAATCGTGACCAACTTGTAGTTCCGCGAGTAAACTCTGAGATTTGGGAAAAACTAGACCAGAAAGTAAGGCAACAAGACCTTCGCGCAAGTGCCACTCAAAAGGCATTATCAAAAGTGGGAGCAATCCTTGCTCAATCCACAGAGCTACTCTTACAATCGAGTGTAAATAATGACCCTCTTATCTCGATGAATACTGATGCTCTCGCGTTATCAGGGCATACGATGTATGATCTATCTTTACGGAGACGTGATCAAACCTAATTTAAATCGTGATTATGCAAACTTGTGTGCCTCACAGGTGCCTGTTACTTCCCAACTATTTGGTGATGATCTTCAAACCTGCTTAAATAACATCCGAGCGGCGAACCGAAATAGTAAGACAACAGTGGGTGAACGTTCTGACTTCACCATTTCCAAACGATCGTCGTCGAATATCAGTAGTGGGGCACACTATAACAAACAAACCAAGGGACGTCCTTTTTTCTACAAAAGCCGCCAGCGGAAACAACCACCTCATAGGGCGGCTTATCAACAGTCCGAGAAGAACCAACGACGGAAAGGACGTTAGACAACTTGTCTAACTATCTTCCTCAGTTAGAGGTAAGCAATTTGATTGCACATATGCCTTATATTGATGAATACTTTGAACAACGCACAAAGTCATTTAACTGGCTGTTTATGTGTTTGAATGGCAAAAACTAACTTCCGACTCGGAAATATTAGACACAGTTTGTGGTGCAACTATTGAATTTGCTTCTACCCCTGTGCAAGTGCGCCCAGTATCACAACGACAATTTAGTGATTGTGATAGTACTATTATTCAACACGAGTTACAAAAATTGTGTAATAAACGTGTCGTAATTCAGTCCACACATGAACAAGGGGAATATATATCACCCATATTTATTAGACCCAAAAAAAGACTGGTCACACATTAATTTTAAACTTGAAAAAATTAAACGAACATGTTATTTATAAACACTTCAAAATGGAGTCAGTTTGGACAGCTATCCGAATAATGACTTCCAATTGCTTTATGGCAAGTATTGATATAAAAGATGCATATTATTCAGCAGCAATTGTTAAAGCACATCAAAAATATCTGAAATTTATGTGGAATGGATCACTGTATAAATTTACATGCTTCCCTAATGGTTTAGCTTTTTGCCCCCGGCAATTCACTAAGCTAATGAAGCCAGTATTCTCTACCTTGAGGAAACAAGCTCACCTGTCTACTCCATACATTGATGATGCACTGCTTTTTGGCATTGACTTTCATGACTGTGGACAAAATGTTGTTCACACCATTAAAACTATGGATAGATTGGGTTTTGTTGTGCACCCAGAAAAATCTGTGCTTATCCCAACCCAGGTCATAACGTTTTTGGGTTTTGTACTCAACTCTGTAACAATGACAGTATCTCTGACTGCAGACAAAGCCTGAAAACTGAAAAATGCTGTCAATTACCTCACTAACAGTACTAGCCCTACTATTAGGGAAGTACTGAATCAACAGCTTTAAAACATAACAAAGAGAATTTTGATAGTCACATTGACTTGACACCTGGTTCCATAAAGGAACTTTAATGGTGGGTAGATTTGGTTGATACTGCAGTTAACCAAATCCAGCATGGTGAGGTGGAGGTTACACTAAATACTGATGCCTCAAAATCAGGTTGGGGGTGTGCTGTGGGCAATTTAAGCACTGGAGGCTTGTGGACCTCCATTGAGGCAGAACATCATATACATTTTTAGAGATGTTAGCAGTATTGTCTGAAGGCGTACAAAACACTGCCCCAGGGAAAACATGTTAAAGTATTAGTGGACAATACAACAACACAAACCACTATTAATAAAATAGGAACTAGCCACTCTCCCAAATTAAATGAACTTGCCAAAGTGATTAGAGACTGGTGCGTTGGGGAAGGCATTTGGCTTACCATTGCTCATATCCCGGGAATTGAAAATGTCCAAGCTGATTACAAGTCTCGTACATTTAAAAGAAGCATCGAATAGTGCCTCAATAAAGCTATATTTCGAAAAGCTTGGTGAAATTTAACTTCGCACCCAATATTGACCTCTTTGCATCTCGCATGAATTACCAGATCAAACCATTTGTTTCGTATCACCCCGACCCTGAAGTATTTGCAATTAATGCTTTTCATATTCCATGGCATGAAAATAATTTCTATGCTTTTCCACCATTTGGTATAATAAACCAAGTATTACAAAAGATCCAGCAGGAGAAATCATCAGGTCTAGTGTTACTTCCGCAATGGAGCACACAGGTTTGGTGGCCAATTGCCATGAGAATGTTGGTACAGCTACCACATATGCTACACATGGGAAAAGCAACACTGTTTCTCCCAAGCCATCCAGAACAGATTCACCCTCTCCACCAAAGCCTACAAGTGGTGCTATGCCATTTACCAGGCAATGTCTCTCAAACAGAGGTTTCTCGTCTAGAGCTCAAAAGGTCATTGAAACCTCATGGCAAACAGGAATTAAGAGACAATACACCACCTATTTGAAACGATGGAGAACATACTGTAGTGAAAGGAATATTGATCCCAGACCTTTTTCAACAAAAGCTTGGCTTTAGAGGAGTAAATACTGCTAGGAGTGCTTTATCTTCGATATTAACATTGTCATCTAACACTCCATTTGGGTCACACCCTTTAGTTGTTAGATTCATGAAAGACGTGTGTGAACTGAAACCTACATTACCCCGATACAAAGAGGTATAGGATGTCAATGATGTATTAAAGTATCTTGCTACTTTATCACCACTTACAGATTTAAGTTTGAGAGACTTGACACTTAAAGTTACAATGCTGATGGCTTTACCTTCTGGACAAAGATGTCAGACACTACAAGCTATTAATATTAATAACATGGTGGTAACTTCAGAGAAATGTACCTGCGATAACACAAATATTTTAAAAACAACTAAACCTGGTAAACACCTTTCTCAACTAGAGTCCACAGCATTCAATCCGGATGCAAATATCGTTGTCTGATGTTTAGTAGAATATTTAAGCAGAACAAAAAATCTCAGAAATAATGGTTACCAGTTTTTAATACGTTACCACAGATAAAATATCTAGGTGGTTAAAATTAGTTTTACACAATGCTGGAA
Source organism: Pteroeides caledonicum (assembly GCA_026546875.1). Taxonomy (NCBI): domain Eukaryota; kingdom Metazoa; phylum Cnidaria; class Anthozoa; order Scleralcyonacea; family Pennatulidae; genus Pteroeides; species Pteroeides caledonicum. Next base: position 8,576 of record JAOBAZ010049339.1, on the reverse strand, counting down.
TAGACACTAGCAGGTTTACTGGATACAGCACAAGGGCAGCTTCTACTTCAACTGCCAAGAGGTGTGATAGATGGTCGAATGTCACCACATTTAAAACTTATTATAACAAGCCAGTAGTAGAAAAGCCCCAAAATTTTGGGCATTTGCTGCTGTCACCTTGTAGTCATTAACAGTTACACTTTAATCTATATTTAATAAGTACAGCAATTGTTGTGTTATAGTTGATTATTAAACAATTGTGTTTACATTACACATTGATGACAAATTGTTCGTGATTACGCTTTCAAATCTCACACTACTCCTTAGTTACGTAGTCCAATGACGAAATAGAATTTAGAAATTAAACGAGACTTACCTGTAAGTTGAAGTTTGATTATAATTCTATGAGTAATTGGACAACGAAACTAAGGAGTCACCCACCCTTTATGTGGTTTTTTAATAGGAGTATTAAAACTCTATAGTATGATACCCACCCATTTATTATGCAATCATTCACTGCTTTGAAGATTGAACACTCGATCTGCGTGCGCATATCTCACATGACTCCTTAGTTTCCTTGTCCAATTACTCATAGAATTATAATCAAACTTCAGCTTACAGGTAAGTCTCGTTTCTAGATTTTAAATTACAATTCTATATTTATTCTGACTGACGTGTAGATCCGCCAGTGTTTTTTAGTGATCTCTTGCCAATGCTTCCACCCGGGTGTTCGCAAAATAGGGCCTAGGACTAGATATCAAATAGATATCTATTTCTGGTTTTAAATTTGTCAGTATCTCGTTTAGTTTATAATGGAGCACATTTTGTTGAAGTATGTATAGAAAGAGACCCAGTTTTTGTTTTGCTTTAACAGACTGTGAACTAAGACGACTAAGTAGACTTCTTTTTCCCAGTCTTCAGTTCTCAGAACACAGAATACTTTTACTGAAAAAAATTCAGCAAAAGTTATCTTCCTCATGTATATTGTGAATTTTGGTTTATTTTCACAGCATGCATTAACATTTTCCATGAAGTTTGCCGGCATTCGCAAAATATCTATATGAGTCGCTGATTAACCGATAAGAGGCTTTGTCAGATGAAGTTAATTTCTATAAATCCTTATATTTTCATATAAAGACTTTATATTTTACAATAAAACCATCAATTAATGATTAAATGCAATATAATTTGAATAAACATATTTAATACTACAATAATGGATATTTTTATATTTATTTTTGTGCTCCTACTTATCATAACTTTTTATCAAAATTAGTCCAATGACATTTTGATTAAGATGTCTTTATAAAGGTACTTCTAATGGTTATTTTATTGGCTCAACGTTTCGACGGTCTGGTACAAGCCTTATATATTTGGTTTTAGTATCTCAGTTTCCTGGCTAACAACACTTTCTTCACTTGGATATGTGAAGGGTCCACATTGCACACTCAACGCGAAGATTTTTAGTTTTCGTCGTCTCGCAGTTGCGTAAACTGATATTTAACGCTTATTCTGACTGGAAAGTCGACCGTGTCAAAGCTCATTTACTCTCATTCAACACACAGCCAAATGCACTCGTAGAATTTGTCTAGTACGGAACGCTGGAGCGCGCGCGCGTTTTTATTCATATGTTAATATTTTTATACAGTATATACCAAGCTTGATAATAATATATACAGTGTAGAATATATCGACCATATACAATTAAATTACTATTAATGTTCTTCTTGTCTGTTAAAAAAGTTACAGTAAAAGCGGCTTTTACTAACGACGATATAAAAAACATAAATGTTGAAAGATTTGTATTTAGCATTTTTCTAATGTTTAAAGTGTATTGGCAATAGATTTTTTCTTACCGTATATTGATAGAGGGCCCTTCACTAATGTCTGATATGGTATTTTATTTTTGCCACGCACGGCCTTAAAAGAAAAAAGCCTGCAAAGTTCGGCGACGGCCGCCATCTTGGATGACAAACCATGCAAGAATATATTAGGTAAGGCGCCCTGTGCGGGGCCTTTCAAGACAAACACGCTAAACGCCGATTGTTGTCATTTACCACAGTCATTTTTACCTACTAATAACCTCACACGAGATCTTTGACCCAAAAGATAATCACATTGAAAATCGATCCAAGATGGCAGCGGCTCTCGCAGTTTGGAGCGTTATTTCACGATGAAAGGCGCGCGCGGTATTCATCGGTCAAAGGTCCTCTATCGATATAGCAAAAGAAAAAATATTTTGCCAATACCCTTTAATGGGAATAAAATGAAGATACTTCCAATATTTTTTTCATAAATGGCAGCTATCGTGTTGTAGAACTATATAAGCAGATTTTGGGAGCTAAGTTGCCGCACAATGCTCCCATAAAAAAGACACCTGTACCGGCATATAGAAAGCTCTGTCGGAGTATTCCTTGCTCGTGGTTTTGTTTAAGAAAGACATTTACAAAGGAACTGTCAATACAAAAACTAGCCTATATCTAGGGGGTCCCACCAGCCTCGTTTTGGTGTCAGTTGATATCTTGATGTAAAGTTGTATGTTGCAAAAGTACTCCAAAAAGACATTTGTGGATTATTGCTTTCATCTTGGCCAGTCTACTTTACCCCAGTGCTCCCATTTTAAAAGTTTTTCCGTGATTTGTTTCAAATCAAGTCGCGCTGGCCGTCATTTATGAAAACTGTCTATATCGAGCTTGGTAGCGTCCTTCAAAATATTTACCGACTTGAATTTGATTTTTCATTTTTCCTATCTAGTGCCATCAAAGCCAGAGAAATTTGAAGTCGTAGAGAAAGCTCCTAATTATTTTCTTCTCAGGTGGCAAGAGCCTGTCCAAACCTTTGATGCCGTTCTTGGATACAAAGTAAGTTTTAATACAATTAAAACTTACTATAATACAATTTTTAGCTGGCTTACTTACATATCCGCCAATTTCACATTCTTTGTGTATCCTAGATTTCATATAGGATTGACGACTTTGCCGTTAGAGAGTGGACTCACGTATTTCTATCGGATATTAACTACCATAATTTGGACAATTTGAGTCCTTACACGGACTACATTATTAAGTTGTTGTGCCGTAATGAAGACGGTGGTGGTCCTGAAGCTATACTCAAAGCGAGAACCGCACAAGCTGGTAAATATGAATCCAATAAAGCTCAGCATTAGCTGCGCGTGAATTGCACAGCTTGCATTACGTCGCGTCGCACTGGGAAGGGAGCTAGCACATCCAGAAAAGTGTAGAGCGAAGAATAGCGTAAAATCGCGCGACATGATCTCACACGCCCTGGTAAGCCGCAGCACTGGACAACATTAAACAACAGCATGAGTATCGAAGTAAACAAGGAAGATAGCACAGCAAAGCAAATATGATTGCAACATTCATAGAAAAGTAAACAACATAGAATCGCGTAAAATCATGCGACATAATCCAACACGCGACGCGGGAAAGCGCAGCATGAGCTCGCAGTGGAAAAGGAAGCTAGCCCAGCGAAGTAAATTAAACAACCTATAAACATGTTAAATATTGCAATTTTGGTTTATGTGAAATGAAAATTTTATAACAACACGATGCATGGACTCGCACAATTGAGTTTTATTAATTATTTGTTATCACCCCGGCAGCTAGGCTGTTGTTGCATTGTGCCTTTTTCTCGTAAAAACACATCAGACTAATTAAAATATTTCCCGTTACAAAAATTTGTTATTTGTTAAATTATTTATGATTAGTACACAACTAAAGATATAAAGTTAGAGATTCCCAGTGACATATAGTGGCCCAGAAGATCGAAATAATTTTGTGTTCAAGGAAACATCTAATTCATTTCATGCTGAAAACTTTCCCTTGATATGTAATTGATATGTAAAATCGTAAACCAGAGAAAAATGCGAAGGATTTGTTCTACTGCACGAGAAAGAAAATTTGACAAAAGCCAGCAAGTTGATCCTTCGCTGATTTAAGTCTTAGTTATTTTGTTTTTATAGTTCCCGATGCTCCAGGCAATTTAAGGGCTGTTAACAGAGGTTATTCGATCTATATCAGGTGGAACAATTGCCTTAATCCAAGGGGAATTGTTCAGTACAAAGTAATTGCTTCTGTACGTGGAAATGAGACAATTGTTTTTAGGGGTGCAAAAGTATTCCACAGAATTGATAATGTCGATCAAAGTACGTCCTATACATTTTGGGTGGTTACCTATAATATTAACAATGATTCTCGATATGAAAGTAAAAGAAGCAACAATGTGACTGTCACCACTCCGTCTTTTAGTAAGTTTATTGCTAATTGTTTGCCCATTTTTTAATAACATCTACGTTAACTACATGTATAATCACTCCTCCGCACAGGTTATTTGTTATTTATGTATACCGACTCAGTTTGACTTAGGATAGCATAATTGCATAAGAGCTGAGCGTAAGTAAAGTTTGCATTAGGATAGCATAACTGCATAAGAGTTAAGCGTAAGTATAAAGAGGTAGCTGTGATAAGGTAGTGTGTGCGCGAAAAGGCGATTAAGCGAGAGTAAAAATAGCCTAACCTTAGCCAACTTTTTGTCGTTTTCTTGCCAAAAGTGTTTTTTTCTTGTCTTGAGCGCACCTGTAGTTTTTTTTAGCAGACAGCTCTTGAGTTAAGTACTCTGTTTAAGCTCCTAATCATCGCGTATATACATTTTTAATTTTTTAACATTTTTTGTCGTTGAGATTTCATACAATTCTCTTAAAGATACACTTAACTTTCTAATATGTAAGTATGCTATGGACTATTTATAACTTCACGGTCACTTAGAATATTTGATATGTCGAGAACAAAAAGAGATATGAGAAAAATGTCAGTCATTTACAATCTGGATCGCTATATTTGCGTACGCATTTAAAAAGATATTAAGCAAATCTTAGAACAACAAACAAACTATAATGTGGGAATTAATATTTGCTGTCTATTTTTATATTTACAACTTTTTACTCTAGCTCCCAGTGTACCTGGTGCTGTTGCTACAAATATGATGTCTAGCGGAGTTAATATTTCGTGGAGGCGGTCGGATACAGACTCTGATGGCCTTATTGAATACAAACTTCTTGGCATTGTAAATGGAATAACCACGGAGTTTTGTCGCAATTGTGGGTTGAACTATTTATTCAAAAACGCATCGATGACTAATTCTATAAATACATTTTGGGTTGTTGCGTACAACGTAAAGAAAGGTTATGAAAGCCCGCCAAGCATGAAAGTAAACTTTAGTTCTTCTTTATTTGGTAAGTTGATTGAGCTTGAACAACAATAACGCCGCAAAATATCTTTTGTTATTTAACATTTTTTGCTTATTTCTGTCTTTCCTAATAGTTATAAGCCAGAAAATATCAAGGTTAATATGAAGCGCGACCTTAAATTAATTTTATTCTTGCCCCATATCCCTGGTCTGCCTTGAAATTGTACAGAATGTTATAATGTCATAAGGGAGTTTATGAGGTTATTTCAACAACTGTTCAACCTTGGTACGCTGTGCAGCGTATTTGAGTTCACCGTATGCGTCACATCTATTCTATATAAATGCATAAAATATAGCAAATGCGTGCGCATAATATTTTTTTAACGAAGAACGGGCGACTTGGTGAATGAACTCTATAATACATCACAACAACTCAACCGAAATCATACAAAATATTTACCATTAAATAATTTCTTTATTGCATTAGATTGAGATTCTAAAATATTTTGGGAAGAAGTTTTGCAAATAAAATAAACACTGACTGCTTTTATTTAAGTATTTATAAAAATTATATACATTCATTCACCCCTTGAATTTTTTAAATGCCACGCTTTGTTTTGTGTTATTCAACGTATCTTTGTATACAAGGATAAAAACCACTGGATTAACTGGATTATCTGAACTGAGCCCCTGCATGACCACACTAGCAGCCATATTTAGACACCAAGAGGTAGCTTCATTTTGTACTTTCTGGATCTTGACGTAATGAAAGATTCACTCCAAAAAATACCGTGACATTTTGAATATTTTATGAGATATATTCAATCCCGCAACCATTTCCACCAGCAGAAATATATACTGATTAGTTTTTACTGGCCGTCATATCTTGACACCCAAAAGAAATTTTGTGTTGCTCAATTTCCCCTTTCACCGTTTTCAGTACGGTGTCTTACTGACCAAAAGCTCACATTAAAACAACTGTAACCTACCAAAATATTTTTGTCACATTTAAGGCTATCGTTTACAAAGTTTTAATCTTTTATTAAAGTCAACATGGCCGCCAGTGAGGTTACTTACTAAATGATACATGTATAATTTAGTAAGGTATAGCCAGTCCAGTTAATATAGAGATTAATGCTCAAGGCAAGTATCTTAACCATTGAAGTAAATCACATAGCTAAGAAAAAGTTGAGACTTGCCAAAAAATGCCTTAAACTTGAAACGATTTTTGGTATTTTTATTCTCTCTAATGCAATCTTGGTGATCGTACAACAAATCAAATTATTTGTTTCACCGTAATGAATCAAGCCGAATTATTTTATTATCTCTTCATTAGAAGATGGACAGGATTGCTAGATTCATTCTAGATACAAAAATGGTACGATGATTGAACAAGATTTTTATCCGACTATTTTATTGCTTTATTAGTCCCGACCACACCAGGCTCGTTCAATTTTAGTCTTACCATACATGGTCTTTATTTCTCATGGACTAAATCTGAGGTAGCAGTGGGGGCTGTTGAGTATAAATTGTTGTCCAAGAATAATGGAACCACACACGTCTTTTGTCTTGAATGTGGATTGGGACATACTATTGCCAATTTTGAACCAAACAGGAAATACTCTATCTATGTGGTGGCATACAATGTTATTAATGTGTTAGAAAGTGATCCAAGCTCAATTTTTTATGTGTACTCTCCTCCACATGGTAAGTTACCAATAACGAAGTTACACTGCTTGCAAAATTTTCATACGTAAAAACTTTGCTGTAATACTCAGCTTTCATCTATATGTATTAAACTAAAGGCTTGATTATTATTGATATCGTGCAAATTAGCGAATCCGATAAACGTTTTATCATGTATTTAAATAATGAAACGACTTTGGCGTCTTGGGATGCTTTCGTATAAAAGGTAATTCTTTGCTGTTTATGATAAATATTGAACGGTTTCGTGTTTGGATACTTTTATGCAATCACGCGGGATGTTCAGAGACTGAAAAAGAGTGTACCAAAACAAGAAACGAAGGCATGTAATCAACATCCCGGCAAAAGTTTCAATGAGAATATGTAAATACGAAAAAAAATCCACTTGGTATTTCTTTTATTAACCCTAGAAGACCTAAGCGCTTTCCACATTGACGAGTAAAATCATCTGGCATTAGCCAGAGTACAATCCATAGGTGACTCCATGGGTTCTCGAAGTTAAATAAAATATAAACATGTCATTAAAGCCTAGTTTAAACACTCAAACAGATTCGATCAAATCTAAGTTTTTTTACTTAGCCTGTGGTCTTTAAATAATTTTTTTGTTTTAAAAAGCTCTTTGTAATATTTCTGTATTTTATTTGGTCTGCGTTTATTTATTTTATAGTATAATCTTGGATAAGTAAAATGTATAATCTTTGATAAACAAAGTGACTGAAAATTTCCGTGTTTGCATAAGGACACAGAATAAGAAATGAGTACAGTAGATGACCAACTCAAGTCGGAACGCTTTACCGCGGTGTTACCAGCCAATACTCTGGCTAGTAAACTGCATGTTAATTAACAAAACAGCCAATAAATACGCTGAACTAGCTGATCCACCATTATTCTGGCCAGTATATTCCATAAGTATATCCTGGCCAGTAAATTGCATAAAATATAGGGGGACAAGTTGCACGACTGAGTCGGCCTTCTGTTTATTCCCTGTTTTGTGATAAGAGTATCCGAACACCGAAATTGGCTAATCAAAGCTCGCGTACTGTACTGATCAGCCAACATACTTATTTTATAGAGCCTCCTCTTCCAGAAAAGTTGGTGAGTTCACATACTGGACATTCAAGCACAACGGTCTCGTGGCAGCCACCTGAAGGAATTCGTCAAGACAAGGAAAAGATCTGGTATAAAGTAACAATTTACAACTCTCACCAAATTCTGGAAACCAAGATAACTCAAAGCCTTCAAATGAAATTTACAAACCTGACCCAATTTACAAGATACTATGTTAGTGTACAGGTGTCATTAGTAGATAACTTTGGACCACCATCAGCCCCACTTGTCATTCAGACAAAAGGTATGCATTCTTAATCTATGATTATATGAAATTACTAAAACATCATAACCTATACAAGTTTGGAAACAAATTACTTTTTTCTCTAACTACTGTACCTACTTGGAACAGACATTGGAAGTTTGGTCCAAATAGATCATAAAAGATAAACGTACAAATTTATTTTATGGGGACTTTATTGAGTTTTTGTTGTAACTTGTTGGAACTTTTTTGCATTTAAGACGAGGACGAATGTAAGACAAGGAAACGCCCATGCACTAAACATGCAACTTGTGTCAACTCTGAAGGATCATATTTTTGCACATGTTTGCCAGGATATATCGGAAATGGGTTAAAATGT
>JAOBAZ010049228.1:0-12409 GCA_026546875.1 Pteroeides caledonicum | reverse complement strand
TTGCTACGATTATTTTGCTAATTCTTCGTCGCTCGAGTACTTTGGCCCAAATTAGCACGTGAATGGTTTATCTGAACTTTCAATGACAAAGCTTTGTTCATCCTTTTAATTTCACCACAGACATCAGTGTTGCCGTTGCCGGGCGTTGGAAGATCTATCGTCTTCACAAGAAATGTTTTACCAGCTTAAACTCTGTGATTTTAATATGAAGCTACTACAAGCTCGACTGACGCTGAGTGAACCATTATAAGAAGTAAAATTTTATTGTTAATATCATTTACCGGCTGTATGCTTTCTTCACAAGATTTTGGAATGTCCTACTTGGCGTCAGAACAACTTTTCAGAACGTCTCCTCGCTGCCTTTCAACCTTGCCGACAGTTTTTCCACACTAGTATGATTTGACGGCTTAAATTTTTACAGTTTTAAACCAAAAAGTTTGATTTTTTTTCACTGTGGTCTTCGCTTGAATGATCTCTTATCGTTTTTGAGCAGTATAGTAGCTATTTTGAACAGTGTATGGCGGTGAAATATCAAGTTGAGTCAAAGCGAGCACAAAAACGCTATGATTTTAAATGGAGCTAAAAATCACTTGAATTCAATGACGTCAAAATGACATACGCGATTCATTGCCTGAGTTTACTGGGCTGGCGGGTGTTTGATGTTTACATGGATTTTTGTCAAAAAACACGTTGAATTGGGGTGAATGACTTATAATACGTTGCATTTCCCCCTATTTTGAACAACATATCAAATTTTTATTTTTTGCCGGAGTTCCCCTTTAACATTCTATGATCACGTGACCACCTTTACATGGAAGCGAGGCTCTGATATTAACTTTTATTAATAGCTTCTATTACTCGTATCCACTCTCACGAAACACTGCGTAGGATTGCTGTGGGATAGTGTTTGACATCTTATATAACATTGAAGTTACAAAGGTAATCACGCGACCCTTTTGCATGGAAGAGAGGCTATAACAAAATAAATCAATTTTCGATAGCTATTTGATTTTGATGTTTTGATTTGATTAATAGAAATGTCAAAGTTTTCAATATTGTGTCATTAGACACAAGAAAAACATTTTACATAAATATCATCGGAGTTATCAGTATTCGTGGTAAGCGGTTGTGCTAGCAGCTCAAACGAGAATGTTAAAAAGACACACAAGAAGCTGGTAGAAGTTATGGAGGCACAGAGTATGTTACAAAAGATGGATTATTTTGATAGCAAAAACGACAGCCCATTGTTCAAAGTTGTACGGCAGTACATGAGAATGGTAATGGCGATGATGGCATATTTATTCGTGCAGTTAGGACTGGTGACTGGCTACTTCACCTACAAGCTTTTGAAGTCCTTACCGAGTACTTCTTTGCCCACGATATGCTGAACTATGCTCGAGCTATAATATATTTAGCCATGATGAATATGCTTAAGGAGTCAGATCCCGATATCTCCAAGGAATTTCAAGATTGCAACTGGGTAGTGAATAAGAACTCACAAGTCCCATTTTGTTCCCTTGGCGCAGGTAATGCCCTTGAGCATGTAAATCGTTCAATGAAGGTGTCAGGGGGACTAGTGGGCATCGCACTTAATACCAACACTCGAGTTGGCATAACTAACAGAGAAGGCCAAAGAGATCTCTGGTACCTCAGTTTGTAAGACAGAGAAACGCCACCATGATCTAAGCACTGCAGTACGGTCACGCCAAGAGAAAAATGTCGAACAGCTGGCTACAACCGTCAAGAACTTCACAAATCCTTTCCTAGATAACGGCAGTGACCTCTTTAACATTGCTACGAAAGTTGTAATGCCCGGAAAAGTGAAAGATGACCTGTGCCAACAAAGTGCTATTGGCACCAAGCTACTAAGAGTCTTTGTGAGCGAGAGGATTACCACAGCTACACATTGCATCTGGACACCTATGAAGAAACGGGAGCTCAGTACATGGAAGAGTGCTACAAAAGTAGTCCAAGTGAAATCCAACGACAAAGTCATAGAGCTAAAAGAAGATCGAGCCTTGTTTGCGTGCATGTCCTTGGTCGCAAAATCTCGTCCAGGAATCGACATGAAGGAAGCTGTTGGTGAATTTGAGTTCAATGTGGTACTAAAGTCAATGTTTGTTGCTGATGGCTCTATGCTGCATTGTCCCTGTAAGAGCACCTTAATGAGCATTCTAGAGAAGCTAGCTGATACACGTACCACACATGAATCCAGAGAAGATCGCGCGATTCCTCTTCCACGGAGAAAGGCTAGACAAATGAAAGTATTTATTGTTGACGGAATGGCAGAAGTTCAAGCGTTAGACAAACCAAGCTGTGTGAAAAATTGTTTGCATCTGGCGGAAAACTTCTCAACACGCATTTTTAGTAAGTATATGCTGAAGGTGACGAAGTGCGACTGATATTTGACAGGTAAGTTAAATTATCATTAATAATTTCTCATAACATTGGTATTGATACAATACGAAAGATGCATTTGAAGATAGCAAGGAGAGATGATTATTAAAATTTTGATTCTAGGTATCATGTGCCCTAATCACGAAAACTTTCATGAAGACGCTTCTATAAAAGAGAGCATTCCAAGTTGTAAGGAGAAATATAACAGTGTAGTTTTATTTATTACGTCTCAGTACATTTAATATATCATATGATCACCAATTAAACGCTATTCCCGCACCCCGACTAAAAAAGGGCCCGAAGGCAGTGTGACCAGGTTTTCCATTTTTCTAATTTTCTCATGACTCACGAGGTCAAAATTACCACGTTGCTGACGCTGGCCTCCACGCACACTTTTATCCCATATCACCCCTGAAAATCCCAAACCTCATCCCAAAGTATCCCTACTTTACCCTAAAAAACGCGGCTGCTGGGGCAAAAAAGGTTGGAAATAAAAAACAAACACATCCGGCGTTCAATTTTCCTCGTAAGATTTTCTGACTTTGGGTGCCCATTACGGTAAGATCCAGCACTACTGCACCTAATTTGCATATCACTGCTTAGCCAATCAAAATTTTATTTTGACCAACTTGTTTTGTTTTGTTATGTAAACTAAGTGCACTAGTGCTCGATCCGACCATGCCCATGTCTCCTCTAGTATTTATTTATGATCTCTATGGTTGCCTCTGACAATCTTCTGGCATCACTCAACGATTTCCATATTAATTTCCATAATTTCTATATCAAAGATCAAGGCTTAAAGAACCTCGTGGTCTCGTCCCAGGCTCCCACAATATGGTACTCCTTCTGTTGATCTGAAACGGGTCCACTGAACGGGCCTCAGTCCAGTGCCTCAGCCTGGCCTTAACTGCCTGGGGCGGGTTGTTCACAGGGTTGCCAGATTGGCCTTTTTGAGGTGTGTTTGGCCTCTGCATAGTTTACATCAATATTTTTTATAATTAATGTAATTTTTCAGAAAATAAGAGGCCAAAAAATGCCAAGTAGCCAAACTTTTCGAGGCCAAACAAGAAAAAAAGAAGCCAAAATCGAGTTATTTGTCCTCAAGCTTGGTTGAGTTGTTCAAAGGTGGGTTAGCGCTAACCCAGGGTTAAACGTTAACCCACTGGTTTAGTTTAGTGTATTAGAATTTACGGTTTTCGTTGAAAATTCACACCTTAATACTTGAGGCAATTCGCGTAACAGTTTTGTTAAGAAGCAACAACGTTTTAACAAAGCAGGCTCCAATTATTTTGATTCTCAACTTTTCACTGACCCAGGGTTAAATTAACCGAGCTTTGAACAACCGGCCCAAGAAGGCCAATCTGCCCTGTCAATGTCATCAACTAAGTCCAACCGAGGGAAACTGGTAATGAGGCCAACGGTTGACTTGACTGTCTAGCTGTTTTATGATCTGTCTGCTTTTGTGTTGGAGGTATTTTTAAGTTATTGAAATGGTTTACTTTTAATTTGTAGTTGGTGGGAATTTCTTGTTAGTGTTATGCCTCTTGGGGCTCAACCTCAGTGTTCAGCGTGTAAAATAAACAAATCTGTGATATGGAGAAGAGGTGTAAATGGGGAAACGCTCTGTAATGGCTGCCATCTAAAACGAGTCAACTCGTTCTTACGATCACAGCGCAGCAGCACGAAGGATAGTCGTAGAGTTTCTTCAAAACTACGAGCTGGCCGAAATAAAGGGAATAACGGTAGAATTGGGGAACGAGCTACAAAAAGTGCAGCCAATCGGATAAGTCGCAGAAGTCTTTTCAAACGAAAGGTTAGTTTAAATTTATGAATTCATCGAATAATGAACCTGTTAAGCCTCAGGGGGGGAGGGTTGGGCATATATGGGGCATCTGACTTTTCACACAAATTTTCGATGAAATGTACAACTGTCGGGCAATTAATTAATCAAAAAGTTATCAAAAAACTGTTTCTGGGGCTTGATGGTAAAGGAAATGGTCCAGTAACGAAATACAGATTTTAAGCCTACTGTACCTCAATATTTTCTGAAGACATTTTGCTTAAACTGAAACTGCAAGTCTGAAATTTCATTAAAGCAACATTGATCTGTTTTCAACACAACTAATTATGCTCCAGTCCTCTGTGTCAAAATTTTAAATATCCCCACCCTGGTGCAGGACTTAATCAAATTCTCAATGGTTGGGTAGGGATGTAACTTAGTCTTAATGAGTTACACTGTAATATTGGCTAAAGTTTGCTGAATATTTGATTTGTGGAAGTCTTTGTTGACCAACAAAATGTTGCAGGATACCTAGCAGGATTCAGCAATGAATATTTTATACAACTAATTTTATACTACAATTGTATATTTTGTACTACTATAATTTTATAATACCATTGTCAATATGGTATTAATTAATTAATGAGTTCTAAGTTAATACTTACTGATACCAAGAGAAACAGTGTGTTTTGTATGCAGTTTTGGAAATTTTGTGTACCAGTATTTTCCCACATCTGGGGCAATAACAAAACTAAAATCATGCATATCCTCATCTCCCATTGTTACCCTACATCATCTTAGGCACAGAAGAAGTCAACCAGATGTCTTGAATCCACCTTTTTTGTACAGTGCATGTTGCAATGCTTACACCATCTTGCCCAGTTTCTCCTGTACTACTTTTCTCTTACCTTCAATACTTGCTGGTCCCAAGAATAAACAAATATGGTAATTTGATTGTATTGTATTAAATTCACCTTAGAATCCAACAGCCATGGCTGGTCTATCTTCCATTTTGCTTTTCAATTGTTTGACCTGTGGAAAACGATACTGCAAGTGCAGTGTGCCAGTAGGAAAAATACTGTGTAAAGGGCAAAAGCATTGGGGGAACTGGCCAGGATGGTATGTACAGATGTGGTACGTAACATGTAAAAAACGAGGATACATGAACTTCTAAGAGACTAACAGGGAGTTAGACTTCTCTGTCCCAGGGTTACCCGCTAGGGGAAGATAATGATACAGGGTAGGTACATAACCGTGGTAGACTGATTAATTGGCAATTTATCATTAACAAACATGCATTCCATTTCATAGTATTAACTTACGATGAGTTCAACATATACACATATGCAATATACATGTATATACAATTATAAGTAACTGGAGGGTGTAGTTCTGAAGGAGAGGTGAGCATGCTCTTTGAAGCTAACTTGGGATTGTAGTAGTATGAAAATTTTTAAAAATTAGGTGCTGCTAAGATAATATTCTAATACTGTAGTCGAGAGTTACCCTCTCTGACATGAACTACTGTCACACATAATGTGGAGATAACACTTACCTTCCTGTTCCCTTAACCAAAAAATTTAGATACCTTGACCACCTTTTAAAGAATAACTTGGAGTTGTGGAGATCCAGCACTTGGACCAACACCCAGGATAATCAGTGAGGCAGTGGTGCTAACTTACATGAATTAGCAACCAGCAAAACACAGTAATAATGTATTTATAAGCTAAACCCAACAAATTATGAAGCCCACACCTACACATGAAAAAACTACATGTAGGTTATATAGATCTAACTATGTATCTATTATGGTAGTAGATAAGTCACCCGGGGTAGCTGGGGAGAGTGCCCGTTGTCCGGGAAATAAAAATTTACGAATACAACAAATACCATACTAACACTGAACATTGACAATTCTCAACATAATAACAATACAGCACCCCATGAAAACAAATTGTAAAATCCAGGCATCACAACAAGTACCTAATCAGAAAGACCTGCCGAATGCCCTTATGTTATTGAGACAATTGCACATACTACAGGCAGTTACCAGTTCTGATGGAAACAACCAGCATTCCTGACTCCGCTAGCCACCAGCTTAACTATCACAGGGCTCTCTGTGAGTGGTTGGAAAAATCGAGTGCCTTGTCCAAGTTAAGCTTTCAGTTGAGCACTTACACTGAGTAAATTTGGGGCAAATGACATTTTTGTTCAATAACTTCAATTTTATATTTATTATCGTGGCATCATTATCCGAAGTCCGGGCCATGATTTGCCCAGTCTGCGTGAGAACTGGTTACTAATCAATCTAATTGAATTGCAGCGATTTCCGACTGTTATATTATTTCTAGTATTTCCAGTTGGAAGTTCCGACCATGTGCTCGATATAAAATATGGCGCAGGTGGGCGGTTGTTCGCATACGCATGAAATTTAAATTTTAACCACATTCACGGCATGCCGGCTCTAATTGGGAACAAAGTAAAGCTTTCGACGTTCATGTCTTGGTGTAAAGGTGATATCCTCGGCTATAAAACTGATAAAATTGATGGCGTTACCTACGTTGTTTTCGTGTGGTGTAAATTGTGTAGCCGTAACAATTTCTGCATCCAGCATGCCGTGGATTAGCAAAAAAAAATGCAATTATTCATTGATGGAACCAATGTAATGTTTATGAGATTGATTTACAAATGATTGATTCAGGATTTATAGCATTTACTGTACTGTAGCTATCATTTCTCCAGGCACTCTTTTTAGAGTTCCTTGGCAATTTCAGGAGCTGTTTTTTTCACTCTCCTGTCATTTTCTCCCAGAGAGCCCTGGGTAAGCAGTGTAAAAAAACATGGGTAAGAGATGGGTTAAAGAATTGCTCCGTTATGTCAATCGACTAAACTAACCAACCACCCACCCTTATATACCTAGGTTGTACTGGAATGGTAGGCCCTACTACTATGGAATAACTAACCTGCAGCGATCATGCCTGTTCTTAACTATTTTTATTTTATAAATACATTTAATAAATCACCACAAGATTTGTTGTGAAAAATAAATAAAATAAGAGTAAATAAACTTCAACCAGTTTGCAATTATCAGTTTTTGTAAATTATTATTATTATTATTATCATAATATTTTAACAGGGGGCCTAACTCGCAAATCGATTTTCAGTAGGGCCCTAAATCAATCCAATTGTGACAATCAAGCCAATTGTGACTAAATATTTGGTCATTTGAAAGTATTATCACTATATACATATATTACATAATTGTTTCATTGTATTATGGTATTGAAATTTTTTTTAATATTGATTACCTGAAATCAAATATATAATATCTTGTTCACATAAACTATTTTACTACCGGTATACCGGTACTCTCATACTGTATATAGTACTGGTACAAGTTGCAAATTAATATGTGATAAATTATCTACTGTTTAGTTAATCAATTGTTTATTGCCAAAGCATTTTTCATTGTCAGCAGAAAACATCCAAATAATATATTATCAGAAATTATATAAATCTTTTTTTTCACATATTTGTACCAAAAGTTGTTCAGTGCAAGTACAATACTTACTTATTTGGCAGTATCACTTACAAAAAGTAAGGGCACACAAGTGGGATCGTCAATAATTTATTACACAATTTAAGCAGTGACTTAGGGTTCATGTAATAAACCACTTACCTTCACACAGTTCAGATATAGTAGATATATCCCGTTATATATCTGTTAACCTATATACAGTATATCTGTTAACCTCAACATGATGAGCTGCTAGAAGCTTTCAATTGTATCATCATGCAAGTCAAAACGTTTACTTTTGTTGTATATAATACTGTACAGTGTGAAAAATAAAACATTTCAAAGTCAATACGTTTGACAAAGTCTGATATGTCGTATATATTGGGCATTTTCTAGCCACAGAAGTCACCTAAAGAAGAGGCAACTGTTGTAGCGTCTAATAGCATATTTTTCAAGGTAATAATTTTGCATAATTATAAAAATTTATTTGTGTATCTGTGTACAGTAATACAGTACTGTATACGGTGCTGTACAAAATAATGAACAGAACATTTGAGCAGAATAACCAGTTAACTATTTAAAGTGGAAGAGATATTTCAACCAGTGTGCTGTGCATTTCATTTCATTTCACAAACCTGTGAAATGAAATGCACAGTATTTATAGGGTCCCATATACAAGGTGCTCTCACTGCACTGACACTGTAATGCATGTGGTAAGAGCCCCAGAATGGATAGTGTCTGTTGTTCAAGCCATACAGTATACAGGTATAGTGGTGCCAAAAGTTGTGTTCATTGTTGGTGTCAATGATTCATACTCTGATGAGTTTGAGGTGAGTGTTGGCATTCATCAGGGTTCAGTACACAGAATCATCATCGTGCTTGAAGCTTTATCTAGAGAGTCTTGAACAGTTTGCCCACGGGAGCTGCTCTATGCTGATGATCTAGTGATCATAGCGGAATCCCTTGAAAAGCTGATCCAAAAGTTGAAGCTCTGGAAAAAGCGGATAGAAGCCAAAGGTATGTGAGTAAATATGAGAAAAACAAGAATAATTCTCAGTGGCCATGATTTGAACTCACTCCATTGACTCAGGAAAACATCCTTGGGGTGTTTGCACAAAGGAAGTAGGGCTGAACTCAATCCAGCGGGTGCACTGCCTTATGTGGATCCACAAAAAGTGCAGTCAAAGGCTGTCTAGTTGAAGATCCTACTTTCCGATACTCTAGATGCCTTGACACAGTGTATGCAATACCTGGCAGACAATGTAACTATGTGATGGTAGATGAGCATAAGTTGGAGGTGGTTAATTCTTTCTGTTATCTTGGAGATAGTCAATGCCTAGGAGCACTTATCAGGCATGCACAATCCATTGGTGCAAAGTTGCCTGGGACAAATGTCGTGAGCTCTTTCCACTTCTGACCAACGAAGGCATATCCTTGCACAAGTGTGTCAGAAACGCTATGCTTCATACCAGTAAGTGTTGACCTCTGAAGGTTTTAGACAGACAGCGACCTCTGAGAAATGAACATGGCATGCTACGCTGGATGTGAAAGCTATTGAGCATGTTGGTAACACCTCACAGTTTGTGCTCAGCTGCAGATCTCTCCTCTGAATATAGTCCTCTACGAGAAACGTCTCCGGTGGTTTGACCATGTGTAGGAAAGCACTGACTGGATTAACAAGGTCAATAACTTAAAGGTTGATAGCCCGTACAGCAGTGGTTCAGCTCGCAAAACATGGACAGCTACCATCAAAGAGGATATGAAAGCGTGGCACATTTTTTGAAGAGGACATTTTCGTACGTCTCAAGTGACAAACTATGTGCAGCTGCCGAAAGGTGCTAGCCATGGAAAACAGCCTTCAACTGGATAGTGAGACTGAAACCTGTAGTGTATACAATGTGCTGTTTGGAGTTGAATTAGTACTTAAAGGCAGTCATTGATATACTTGTACAATGTAATTACTGCATTCCTATACTCTTTTCTCTCACTTTTTTTAGGGGATTCTTTACCAAGTGGGTGATATTGTTTCATTACAAGATTGTGATGATCAACTTTATTTTGCACAGCTTCGTGGTTTCCTTCAAGACCAATATGCAAGAAAGAGTACTGTCATTTCCTGGTTAATCCCAACTCTTCCCAACCCCACCCAATTTGACCCAATGTACTTTGTTCCAGGTAAATGCTAAACGTCACTTTTGCCATTGGGGAAGTTTTCTCATCACATACTCTTTCTAGAAACTTGTTTACACTGAACAAATGTGTTAATAGTGTATCTATTGTACAGGTGTACTTGAGTTTTCACAAAAAAAATGTCCTTATCTCGTGCTCCCTTCGGAAAAATGCCATTCAACTTTCGGAAATGAGTTTCTGAAGACTAATATCTCTTAAAGTGTATATGAAACGAAAATTATTATTGTGTTATCTGAAAGATCTCTTAAAATGGTTTTGCCAGTTATTTTACAGTTTTCCGTTTGTTTCCTTCGTTGTTGAGATAATTCAATTTGTTTACGTCGTGCACGTTTTTTACGTCACACATTTATGCATAATGAGTTGATACAAAACGTTTAACAAAGTAAAGTTTAGTATGCTAGAACGACTTCCAAAAACCTTATCTGTTTTATTAGCGTACGAGCATATTAGCACACATGCTTTCAAAACATTAAAGTCGGTGATAATGAAGATATCTCACTTTTTGTGTCAACTCATTATGCATGGATGTGTGACGAAAAAAGCTCGCACGTCGCAATGACCTATATATAGGTCAGGGGTACGTCGTAAACAAATTCAACAACGAAGGAAGCAAACGAAAAACTGTAAAATAACTTACAAAACCATTTTGAGGGATCTTTCAGATAACACAATAATAATTTTAGTTTCATATACACTTTAAACTAAACCAAATTTCTCAATAAAACTTTGACATTATACTTATCACACGCTTTAAATTAAGGCAAAAACATTTTTTGGTTGCATTTGACCTTTAAAAGTACTAAAAATTTTTGCGTAAATCAGTAATAGAAGGCTCTCCTGCCGTAAAAACGCCAAGCGCCAACGAAACCGCAAGACCACGTCACGTGACTTTCTTCGGTTTGCCGTAAACGACAAGCTAAAACTTTAATCAGTTATTGAACGGATTTTGGCTCAGACGTCTATTTTCTAAGATACGAGCATTCAATTTCGAAATTTGGCGAAAAAGTGGCGCTCACAGTGGACTGGTTACTAGGAATATGTTCCCATAAACACGTTATAATCCACGTAGTAAAATTGTAGGTATCTTTTTAACAAAAAGTTAAAAAAAATTCACGAGCTCTGAGTTTGGGATTTTTTAACGTTTATCAAATGCAACTGTTTTACATATGCGTTTGTGTAAAACGAGTTCCTAGTATCTAGTCCCTTACGAGTGCGCCACTTTCTTCTTGAACGCTCATATTTTGGGAAATAGACGTCTGAACCAAAATCCGTTGTATATCTTAAGTAACTTTTTGAGTTTTTTCCAACTGAGCAAAAAAGAAATTTTGGTAATAGGCACTTTAAGAAAACTGTTGTCGAGTCAGTAACACTGTATCATGGAGTTGGTTATTTCTATTTACATGTATATATCTATATAAGTTTACTAAGCACCACTAAGTGATTTTGATCACCTATTTCAATTGGTTTAGATAAAGCAGTTAATAAACGCAAACAATGCGTATTTTATTCAAAGTTCTGTGAATTACCGTACGTGGAAAGCATTTCAGAAGTAGCTATGTAGACATAAGAACCTCGCATCATCTTTATTTCATTTTTTGTTCCCAGGCCCAGATGAAGATACTCCACGTCCAATGGACTGTATAGAGTTTGTTTGCCGAGCTCCTTCTGAAATGTTCAAGTCATTTGATCGGCATCCTCCATTCGTTCAACCACGGAAAGCAAACCTCGACGATCTTACCAAAGCAGCAGATCATATACTAACTTGTAATGAGAAGAAATAACAAGAGGCTGGTTCAGTACCTGTAGTAATTTATTGACTGGACTAGTAACCTGGTGATAATTCACTAAAAACCTCTGTAAAGGGACATTGTTATAATGACGAAAATAGTTAGGCTGTACCACTTTTACACAGGGATAGATTTATTGGAGGGGCGCACCCTCTAAGCCTTAGCTAAAGTGCGGGCAGGGGTGTCTAATATTTATGTTATTGAAGTATTCAACTCCATTTTTTATGTTGACTGTTTGCTGCTGTCATGGCATTCCCATGAAATTCCCATCACCGACAGTGTGACACCATCAAAAGTCAAAGTAGCCCGAAACGGCGATACTCGCAAAGAACCGACCCTATAGACCGACTAACGTCAGTAAATACCTACACTGTACCTAATATGAACGGGTTTGGGGATTGGCTTACGAGAACAAAAGTGATCACTGTCTTTGATTCGTTCTTTAGAAAATCAATTGCTATAGTTTGAATCAACCAACCACATTGTTGTAATCAAATCAACCACAAGGCCTGTTCATATGGGTAGGTGACGACCCACTAACGTCTACTCCAAACTAGAGACCCACTCCTATAAAGTCAGGCTGCAACCATCTCTGCTTTTAAATAATGCCACTATTGACTAAACATTTATTTCGTTTTAAGCTTGACTTGTTTTACAAAAGGCTTAACCCTTTAAGGCACAAAATCTTTTTCTTTTGTTTATTATTCTTCCATTGTTCTTTCTTTGTTCTCTCCTTTG
>JAOBAZ010049117.1:0-12411 GCA_026546875.1 Pteroeides caledonicum | reverse complement strand
TGTACGTATGGAAATAATTGAAAAATTTAAGTGACCACAATTTTTCCAATACGTGTCCCATAGAGTACAATTACAACCACCGAACTCATTTTACATATCCCTAAAGCTGTAACTTTTCTGAATAGTCCATATCGCACGACGCAGTTTGTAAAATAAATATAAGAGATCTAACAGCGAAAAGGTGGTGAACTCCCAAATGTGTGAAAACGTTTTCCTGACGTTTTGAGCGAAGGCCCTTCATCAGAGCAAACTGAGAGTCAAAAAGGAAGTATTGTTGCTTTTATCCCGGTCTGAGGGGTGTGTCTAACTATAGCCAATCGTGTGTAAGCTGTGTGGAGGACTGAGATAGACTGTGACAAGTCATTTGCTATTTTTACCATCGGTCGGTCTACAACGGGTTCGCCCACACAAATAGAGGAGTGTGAGAGCGGCAAATGGATACAAACAATAATAAATAAAAGCAAAATATAAAATAAAAAATAACAAATATAAATTAGTATAATGAAAAATAAAAGGGGATAAATAAATAAATAAATAAAAATCTATAACAAACTATTCGGTGGGCACTTTTGAGTGTGGTCGCTATTTCTCAATTCTACCACCTACATCTCCGCCCCTAAGTCAGATCACACTATCAGATATACTTTTAGTTGCACATCCACCAACATTATTTATTACATCACATGCGATAAATGTCTGAAACTTTACATCGGTGAAACTGGACGACGTCTCGCAGACTGATTTACCGAACATCTTCGTTCCGTAAAGAACAAAGATGCTCAAACCTTTACACAGCTTACACACGATTGGCTATAGTTACTTACGCCCCTCAGACCAGGATAAAAGCAACAGCACTTCCTTTTCGACTCTCACTTTGCTCTGATGAAGGGCCTTCGCTCGAAACGTCAGCAAAACTTTTTCACATATTTGGCAGTTCACCACCTTTTCGCTGTTTGATTTTGTATTTTATACTGCCTACGCAGCACTCGAACTTTTTTTATAATAGATATAAGGTCTTGAAAAACGTTGTGTAGTCGACTAGCTTAACTGCCGCCCTAGCACTACAGACCTAAAATTTAGGTGTTTAAAATCCGGCTTTAAGGCGTGAAAATCGTTTTTACGACGGTAGGCTTATAACATTTTTCATATGGAGCTTAAATCGTCATATATAAAATGGGTATTTCATATATGAAAACGTTCCAATTGCATATATAATTTCATATATGAAATTATATGTGAAATTTTTGTAAGGGTAGTAACAGTTCGGAACAAGATTTTGTCAAATAAATTGCTTTAGCGACCCAATTTTAAAAAAGAAAACTGGCACTACGTGTAGAAAACACGTTATTTTAGCTTCTCGCAAGATGTTCCCATGTTGTCCTAAAATATTTTCTACTATCAATTCTTGTTTATTATGGTGTCGTTAATATCCTTACAAATACACAACAACGGTAACTACGAAAGAATATATTTTTCATTATTATACGCTTGACTTTTTCGACTGATGACGTCTAAATAGTCAAAACGTCGAATAATCAAAAACTTACTTTATTCAGAGTTACTGTTGTGTATTTTATGAAATTACTCAGTGGTTCCCGCAACTTATATCCCTTACTTTTTTCAATCAAGATATTTAACAGTGCTGTATTTCCTAAATGATGTTGAAGAAGGAGGTGAAACAGCATTTCCATTGTCTGATAATGCAACAGTTGATGAAGAAGTGAGTTTTTTAGATCAACTTTTCCGTGACGTCAAGAGCATGTAGTTTGTCGACAAATTAATGAAAAAAATGAAAACGGGGAAATGTTTTTTCTTGAAATCTGTATAAACAACCAGATTTATGATTTATTTAAATCAATTTTCGTCTCTGACAAGCAACAACGGTGAAATTGTCATATCAACTCCTAAGACCAAATATAGAGTTTTAACATCGACGATGCGATATGATAAGAATTGTTGAATAACAGTTTTAACTTTGTGTGATATAAGACAAATTATCAGACGCTGTGACGTTTTGCTAATGAAGCCGACAACTTTTTTAATGAGGTGATTGGCCGACACAATTTTCCCTTTCGTACACCATCGTTGCCTGTTTCAGTGATTACAAGTCCATTTGGGAAAAGAGTTCGTAGTAGTATACTTTTTTGGAGTTCCGAGATTCTTGTTTTATCCCAATTTTTCTCACTCTCTTTGAAAATTGTTTCAGTATTGTTCGTATTGTTCAGTATTGCTCAGCAACAATGGGTGTAACTTTAACCGTGAAAAAGATATTGAAAGTATTAAAGTGCTTATAAATCCAAAATGGGTTTTTGGCGATAAAAATTTAGTTAGCAACTTCTAGATTAGTTTTTGCGTGAAACTTTTACTTCGAAGATATAACGGCTCAAAGTCAAATTTTTGCAGAAACGTCGCGCATGCCAGAAGACTGGGTCGGAGGAACGTGTCATGTTTCATATACTATAAGAGTATATTACAACTCGAATAAATGAGACAAAAAATCGGGTATTTTTTCAAGGAAAAGCTGATATGTCTAGCTCAAATTCATTTGCGAGTGAGCATTGCAATTCATCTGCGTTCCTCGGATCCAGTCTTTAGCGTGGTATTTTGGCGGCGCGACTTTTTTACAAATGACGCAAAAACTAATCTAGAAGTTGCTAACTAACTTTTTATGTTCTATCCGAATCAGCAGAGGCCCATTTTGGGTTTATAAGCACTTTAAATAATATGTATACTTTTCCTGTCGATGACTTACCGATTATAATGAAAACCTATATATATTTATAGCTTTTTGAACACCGATTTGTGTCACTGGCCTAAAAAGTTACTTGCCCCTTTTCAAATCTAAAATTGAATGAAGTACAAACATACACAAACTTACATCACGGCTACGAGTGTTGTAAATAATACTTAGAGGGTTGTTTTTTGATGACATTTGCTGTTCAGGAGATATTCTCTCTTCTCTTGTGCCGTTTCCTTTAAGCTTTCTTCAGGCGTCAGACCTTATGTCATAGCGACTACCAGTTATTACTGTAGCCGCTGTATTTTGTAATTTTTGCACTTAACTTGCAGTGTGAGGCGGCAAAATCGAAGTTTGATAGATGTATTTTAGTAAGCGAATGTGAGGTGACGTGTGATTTAATTTTCCTAAACTCAACCCTACTGATATCATTAACTTAACGGTCGATATCATTGGTTCGTGCAGTCATTACCTATTGTAGCGGTAGATAACGAAAAACTCGATTCAAGATGTCCTAATTTTGCAGAGTGAGATTAAGGATGACACATTAGGGTGCCATCTGTGGACCAAAACAGATACATGCATGTGTCGATGGCTAAAAATCTCATAAAAAGTTATATTCACAAGACAAAATTTCCAAAGTGACGTTTAGTCGACTTGCAAATGTTAACGGAATGACATTTTCTATCAATAATATTACCTGCATTCTCGACTTGGTAAATAATTACAATGTATACGTATGTGTACATGCTTTATGTATATGTCTATATAGAACTTAAAGTCCAGTCGCAACTCTGAGTTTAACGTTGATCTTTAGGCGAAATAAAATTTCTGTAATGACATTAGATTGTTTGGAATTCCTTCCGTCTGTGGTTGGACGTTTCCCCGCTAAGAACTGTTTTATGTGGCTGCATTTTGAGAAACGTTCTGACCTTTTGTTTACAAGTCTAGTTTCGTTTGCCCTTACAACACAAACATTACAAACAGTTTTTCTTGTTATGTTCGTACTTATGCATGCACGCACGCACACACATGTATGCAAACATGCGAGTGCACGCGTGTGTGTATGTGTATGCATGTGGATATATATATGTTATGCGAAAATGCCAGGCTATGTATGCGAACTAAATGTATTGTTTCGCCTATGTTCAACTAGTGATCCGTCAAAGTTTTTAAAAATTCTATAATGTCGGTCTTTTATTAAATATTTTCAAGGCGTTAATGAAAGACACTGAAAGGATTTGCAACGTTGGTCGTAACTGTCATAAATCAAACCTTCGTGTTAAACCACAAAAAGGAAAAGCAATTCTTTGGTATAACCATTTGATTAATAATGAAACACGATGGCTTGGGGAAAGTGATCCTTACAGTTTTCATGGAGGATGTGACGTTATTAGAGGTGTCAAATGGATTGCTAATAATTGGTTATCAGTCAGTGAAAATCGCACCAAAGACTTCGAGTTGTGGACCCAACTTGTAAAGTCAACTGAGAGTAATAACATAGTTCTCAATAATGGTAATAATGAAATTGACGAAATTTTTGAGTCAGTTAAAAATGACGATGAGGTTGATTCTGTTTTGAATTCTTTGGATGAAAACGGTGACCAAAGTAAAAAAAACGAATTGTAGAATTTTAAAGAATTTGTTTGGAAAAAGTGATGAATTAGACGAGGAACCTGTGGATGTGAAAGTTAAAGGAGAAATGCAACCAAAAAAGCTTGCTGTTATGAAACGTAAGTCGAAAAGAAATGAAAACATAAACACAACACTCTTTTATTAACAGACAAATACACATTTGATGTGACTGGCCGCCATTTTTAACAACAACACGTTTTTGTCGCTACGCGTGCTTGTTGTGGTCATTACGTTCCTATTTATCCAAGTTTATCCCTCCATACACTCCCCAACGTTGAATCACTAAAGTGATCAACAAAAGCTATAATTGCATAACAATGATAATCAACATAAACGTTTTAAATTTGTTTCAATAGTTTAGCGTTTCTTAACTCCCCAACGATAGCCGATTACTTAACGGTGTGGAATGTTCTTCAGGCTCAGATGGCTGAGATTCTTCGCTTAACTCTTGTGTTACCTCGATTGGAATAAGGTGATTAATTGCTCTTCGCAGAAGCTGTGCACGTCCTGTTTTTTCTCCTAAAACCTTTACAACAGCTGCTCGAACTAGGTCGTCGTTACCACTTATAAATTGCTCCACTTTAGCGAGTTTCCAGAAAAAACGATTCGTTTTATCGTTCTATAAGATGACAATATCACCGACAGCAATGTTGGTCTTCTTGCCTTTCGGTACACACCTGGATTGTTAACGAAGCCCCAAAAGATACTCGGTTCTCCATTGTGTAAACTGTTGAAGCAGGTTACGTTGGTGACGTGCTCGTTTCGTTAGCGATTGAAAGGTACTCGTCATTTGGTGTTGGCTGTTGGGCATCGCGGTAATCCGCCGTCCGTACATCAGATGAGAGGGTGACAGTGGACCTGCGCAGGCTTCGTCATCGTCAAATACATAGGTTATAGGTCGCAAATTAATTAAACATTCGATTTCGACCATGATTGTACTAATATCTTCATAGGTTAAACTAGATTCTCCAATGGCCTTCTTTAACGGTCTCTTTATGCTTCGAACCATACGTTCCCAAAAGCCCCCTACCAAGGGGCCCTTTCCACGATGAATTTCCAACTGATTCTGTTATTCGTAAAGTATCTCCAAACTTCTTCTGCTCGTGTTAGGGTTCGTATCTCCTTGCACGCTGACTTATACGTTTTAGCGTTATCGGATATTAATAAAGCTGGCAAGCCTCGTCGACTTGCAAATCTTCGAAATGCCTTTAGGAAGGAATCGACTGTTAACGATGGTGTCAGTTCCAAATGCACACCCCTGGTGGTTGCGCACGTAAACAGCAGGATGTAAACCTTCGATGAACGTTCTGATGTCTCTCGAACAAATAACGGTCCAGCGAAATCGAGACCGACGTTGGTCAAAGGTGGGTCATCCGGAACTCTGAATGGTGGTAGATATGGTTGGGGTGGAAGTCCATAACCTACGACCTTTCGACAAACAACGCGTTTCTTAAGAACGCGCTTAATTACTTCTCTGTCCCGCAGGATCCAAAATCGTTCACGGATTGTCGTTAACGTATCCCTGATTCCATTGTGTTTTACTCTCTGGTGCCCATCACGAACTATCAAATCAATGAGTGGATGTTTAGATGGGAGTAGCAGTGGATTCTTGCTTTCTGTTGGCACGTTCGCATGGTTAATTCTTCCCTTGCATCTCAGAAGGACTTGTTCGTCAATGAATAAACCAAATTGACCCACATGGTTAAGCATTGACTGTTCGCGTTTGTTGGTTAAATAGCCGATTTCGTACGAAAAGAACAGGGTTTGTATCGATCGAACCCAGATGCTTTCTGCTGCATCAATTTCAGTAGCCGTTAATTCCTTTCGTACCATGTCTTTCCCGCTTCTTCGATCTTTCAACGACTTGAGTTTGTTAACAAAACGTACCACGTATGCGGTAACCCCCGTAAAAGATCTGTCAAAACAAAGATTGCTCACAGTTTATGATCTTGGTTACGTAAGGTGGATTGCTCATCGGACTGTTTGTTATTAAGGAATGAGTGACATCCGGCTGGGGTTTCACTGCTTCACTAGATGCATTTTCGGTTTCCTCAACTGGGTTACTCGGTCACTAGTCTTGCGGCTGCTGAAGGAATGTTGCTCCTTGCCACCATAGTGTACTGGAAATAAGATCGGCTGCCGTATTCTCACGCGACGGCAAATCCGCCGAGTTCTCACTACCCGGACAGAATCTCCACGACTCCTTGTCAGTCAATCGATGAATGTCCTTCACCCGATGTCTCACATATTGTTTCCGCATCTTGCCGTGCGTAATCCACCACAACACAGTCATCGCCTCTGTCCAATGAAATATCTCTGGCTCCCCGTATGTGCAGTCGTTTTCGAATAAACATTCTCTTACGGTTGCGGTTAGCCTTGCCAAAATACGCGCACCTAACAGTTCCAGGTTTAACTCTCGGAAATGAGTATTCGAAGACTAATATCTCTTAAACTAAACCAAATTTCTCAATAAAACTTTGTCATATATTTATTATATCACACGCCTCAAGTTGAGGGAGAAACATTTTTTGGTTGCATTTGACCTTTAAGTTTACATATCATGTTTGGTTTTCGAAATATTTTGACGAAATATGTCTCATCTTGTAGGTTTGTGGATGATAAGGGTTAATTTGATAAAAACAAAACGGGAATTTCGTGAAATGTTTTCAGATTAAGTTTAATTTTAATTTGACGAAAAAACTAAATTTTCGCATTGTCCTAATTATTGTTTTATACTCATATTCTCAAATAAATGCATAACGATCGATGTTTTGGGTCGTAGTAACATTAAAATTAAAAATTGGTGAAACCGTTTCTCACTCTCTTGTTTTTTTTCATGTTTGCCATCATTAGATAACATGATTGTACTATATGATAAAACATTTACAATAATCAAAAATATTTTTAGGAAATAAAAAAGGCATTTAATTAGACTAACCATGTAATTAGACTAACCATGTAATTAGACTAGCCATGTAATTAGACTAACCATGTAAGTAGACTAACAAAGTACCATATAGTATTTGTACTGTACAATAAATTTTTATAGGACCATTGATGTAACTTTTACAACCCCTTCTTTTTTATTTGTAAGGGTACGAAGACATGTATCAAAAATGTTTCGAATTTTTAGAAATTAATAGTATATGGTGTAGAAATAGTGAACAATACAGTACTCATTATTCTCAGACTTGTGACGTAAAATGTGAATTAGGTTTACATTGAGGAAGACAAAAGTTGTAAAATGATTCTGTTAAGAAAACTGTCTCATCCTTCCACTGGATCCAACCATCTTTTTGAAGATTCCCAATAAACTCTGTTTTATTAGAAAAGTGGGGATCCTACAGTGGAAATAAAGGTTTTTAAAATTTCGGGTGAATTTTCGATGACATTACCGGAAATATGTTTTTTTGTAAACTAAAATTTCTTTTACATAATAAAGTTTTTGATTGATTGATTGATTGATTGATTGATGTAGTTGTTGTTCTGTACACCGATGTATAGCATGGATAAATCAGAGGTCCTTCAGTCCAAATTAGTCACCTTTAACACGTACTTATCAATACATGTAGTTTGCTCTAGAAATTTATGTGCGGTTATTTTAAATACACCTCGGCTAGTATGTTTATTTCGCTATAGTCTGGTGTCGTACATTGCTGTACATTTGTAAGCAAATCAAGAATGTTTTCTATGCGGCGGGTGCTTGGTAATTAGAAAAATTAGAACGTTACTTACTAAAATTAAGAAATATTTTTTCTGGTTATCACTACCTACTCCAAGTAAAGCCTTAGATGCAGCGTCATTATCT
Source organism: Pteroeides caledonicum (assembly GCA_026546875.1). Classification (NCBI taxonomy): domain Eukaryota; kingdom Metazoa; phylum Cnidaria; class Anthozoa; order Scleralcyonacea; family Pennatulidae; genus Pteroeides; species Pteroeides caledonicum. The sequence continues at coordinate 4,231 of JAOBAZ010049117.1, read as the reverse complement.
CCTCCTGCAAAAAAATTGAATATTTTAATATGTATTAACACATAGTTAACATGCAGATCTAAAAGTACCGAGGAATAAATGACACAGCTCTCTGCAATAGAATTTCAAATTCAAAATTCCTAAAAAATAATTCGATTGCTAGGATTTTGGTCTAAAAATTCTTTTGAAATTCCTAACCAGTAGAATCGCTATCAAGGTATTTTAAAATTTCCATCGGTGCACTGTAGAGACCATACACAATACTAGAGGGTGAATTCGATTATAATATGACAGTCAAAGCCGTGTAACCAATAGCAGGCTACCATGTTGGGGAAAAATCGACTTATCCCGGATGTAAACATGTCAGTATAATACTGTTTAGTGTAACCCTCGTGAGATAAAGTTGTTATTAAAGCTATAGATTAAAGTTATTATTTATTATTATTATTTATTATTATTATTTGCTTTTACTGCACAACTTTCTCTTCACAGAAGGTTACAATGGCCATATAACAACGGAACAATGGTATAAAAACCTGACAATTTAAGCTCCTTGGACAAAAATATTTGTTAGTACCAGTAAGTACTTATGTACCAGTAAGTACTTATGTTTCGGTCACTTGATCATACAGTACAACTTTATCTCAGGCCAAAGTTTATCATTTAATTGGTGTCGTGATCACATTTGTGCGTTTGGAGAACGCCTATATCTCTTTTAATATAAAAGTTTGGACTTGTATATGAAAAGAGATATAGGCGTTTGAAGAGCGATTTCCGAGCATCAAGCATTCCGATAACGGCGTGACGTCTTTAATGACATGCTTTTTATGACAAAATTCTACAGATCTAGGTTGTTTATCGTTAATGTAGCTAAACAATTTGTTCGAAGAAATCCAGTAAAACATTGCAATTGCAGCAAATGTTATTTCGCAATTTAACTATGGGCAGATATTACAAATGACGTCACGTCGATAGTCTTGGAGGATTTTTGTTTCTCATTCTTCATTAAAAGCATAAAATGTAAACAACAACTACAGTACATTTAATAAAAAAGCTTGCAAAAAATCCACAATAAAAGACATATTCTACGGTGACTGTTTCCGGCTTGTCATTTTCAAAGCAGCCAATCAATTCGAAGCGAAAACGCGTTATCTCTTTATTATCTATTATTATGTAGGACTATCAATACTGCAATAGAGGGTTTCTTGTTGGGGGAACACTCCCTTGTCGTGAGACTTATGAAAACTCCAGACTTCATAATGATTAATTGACTCTCGCACGTTTTAATAAACTTTTGTCACTTTTTGTTTAATTTTTACATTGACTTCGATTATTAATTAGTTGTAAATTTTCATTCACTAGTAGGTGATGTATATAGTATTATTTTAAATTAGTACTTTCACAAGAATCATCTGTAGAAGACGGAGAGTGATTAAAATGGATGACCAGCCTTGATACCAATACTGCCGAAACGTAAATCAAGTTGTTTATATCAAGTTCTTACTTGCCAATGAGGACTTCTCCTCAGACCTATTGACAGGCATGCCTGCAAATCTTCCTCAAAGTTGGCCATAGCTACAGCTAAAAAACACTTCCGGAAAGGATAGCTTTCAGCTTACCTTGCCTGACTGAAATTCCTTTTAGGTACAGTGTTTATTGCTAGTTTTCCTAATATTAATAAAGTAGTACTCCTGCTGCTTATAATTATTTACATCGCACAAACCAAGCACGACTGGGGTCTCAAACTGCATATTTCGTTCAGGGACTTACTAAATAAAGATCAGGTTTCTATCTGTTACATGAAACTTTATTTGTATCACAGCAGACTGCAGTTAATAATCCAATACGAATGAACAAAAAAAGAAATGTTCAACATCACATTTTCCAGGTCAGTCAATCACTTCTCTGTTTTTTAAAATGTTTCATTTCCAAAGTTTGTTGAAAAATACCGATCCTAATGAAACATATATAATACACCAAGAAACTGCTTTTCCTTCACGTGCCAAAAAGACAACCCACAAGTATGGAACATACTAAGTTAAGGAACAAAAAAATCTGATGTTCACCTGCACAATTTATAAAGGCAGTGTTTGCTTCGTTGCAAACAACCTGCACCCTAGCCTTAAAGGGCATGTGAAACGTAATTTGACCCAAACGTTTTATGATTGCATGTTGAAGATCATTTAAACTAAAGTTACACTACTTTTACACAACTTTTTAACCTGCTTCCTTCGGGAAATACTCAGGCTTGTTATGCAAAGGACCAACTTATTGTATCACATTGAATAATGAGTTTCCACAGAATGCTTTCTTTTTGAGTGTCTAATGAATTATCTACTGTAATAAATACATTTTGCTACCAGTCGTGTGTATCTACACAGCGTGTGAAATGTTTTAGAAACTGTTGTTACGCCCCCGCAGCGAAAAATGGACTTTTCTAACAACTCATTATACAGCGGGACGTAACAAATTGTTTTTTTTGCATATAAACAAACCTGAATATTTCCCAAACGAAGCAAGGTGGCAAAGTTTACAAAAACGGTATTTTCTCATCTTAAATGATTTTCAACATGAAGGCATAAAATGTTTGGCCCAAATTACGCTTCATATGCCCTTTAAAAGATTTTGGTACAAACCACGCACAATTAATAAGAGCAATCCATTGATTCGCTAGCAATGTTTTACATGCTTTCAATTACGTAAATTATCCATGCAAAGTATTCAAAGCTAGACAGCTAGCCAAATATATAGCTGCATGGTCAAACATCACCAAGGACAAAGAACATTCTAGATTATTCCAGCGGCGTAGAGATTCCCTGTTAATCACCTCGCCTTCGGCAAATATTTCTTAAACATTATATGATATATAAACATTAATTAGTAGGGATGTGCCGGATCAGGATACCGGATTCCGGTATCCGGTAATTTTCCGATATCCGGTAGTATCCGGTGTATTTCCCCCGGATATGTAACCGGATAGTTGATTCTGTGTTTACTTCCGCCATTGTGCTGTTTTGCCTCGTGAGTCAACTTTGCACTTTAAAAAGTAATCTGAGTAGCTACATTGTGCAATGTATTTACTAATTACAACAAATTATCTACGCTACCAATATTCGGTAACAATCCGGTATCCGATATGATCCGGTCAGTAAGTATCCGGTAAAATCCGGTAAAGTGGTATCCGGCCTATCAATATTAATTAGTTATCTACCACTCACCTATCATACACGGTGAGCCGAACGTCTTAAAATGTGAAACAAGGTCATTAAATACTGAGGTTACTTCTCTTCCATTTCTAGCGTGAAGAATTTTACTTGAAATCTTAAAAACATTTAAAAAGAGTTTAATTGATCATACCTATAATACGACGTATCAAAATGTTCATATTTTGTGTGTGCCATATAGACATTTGTCAAAATGGCGGCTCTCATTTGCTCTAGTAAATGCTAATTTGCTACACACATGGATAACAAAAAAGTGATGTCTAAATACAAGTACTGTATCTCCTCGCTAGTGGTTTGGTTTCAGAAGGATGAAACAAAGTAGTGTCAACATGAAAACGAGGATCCTATGCCAGATCATACGAGCCTCGTTTTGATGATAGTGTTTTATGTCGATGAAATTTTACAAAAGAAAGTCTAAAGTACATTTGCTGTTGGATACAATTTTTTTTAAATTTAACGTATCTGCTTTTCACCAACACTCGAATTTACAACGCTACCCCGACATTTAAATTCATGTTGAGCTTCCATTTCAATACCTGTACTTGGTCTTTTGTCATTATTTATTTATTTACATAATTACATGTAATGAAAATTTAACATACACGACAAAAGTTTTAAGTTTGATAGACATGTTTCGACATTTTCAGTATGTCATTTTCAGTTGTTGTCATTGGCAGAATCGAGTATTGTGTGTGAAACAGGAGAAAGAATATTGCGCTTTGCAACTAGGAGAGGCTACAAAGAGCAATATTCTTCCTCCTGTTTCACAATACTTGATTCTGCCAATGACAACATTACACTCAAACTTAAAGAAGCATTTCATATTAACAAAAACAAACCAAACCTTAACAAACAACTCAATCATTTTAACACCATTCTCCGTTTATAATTTTCTTCACTTCTTATATCTCCTTTATTGTTGTTACACCTATTAATTTTCACACTATAATTGTATTCTATTGGTCAATAAACATATAGCCTGTAATTAGTAATTATATACACCTTTGTAAATATTCATTTGTAACCAC
>JAOBAZ010049006.1:0-12412 GCA_026546875.1 Pteroeides caledonicum | reverse complement strand
GTAAATATTTAGGGTTACTGTAGAATGTAAACATTTGAGGATTTAGTAGATTTTAATATTTCTGTAGCAAAATGCCATTTAAGTAGCATTAAAAGATACACAAATAGTGTAAAACATTTAACACCTTTAAAAGTAAAACATTGGAGAAAATTGAACAGGGACATTATATGACGGTTTTATCTTAACCCTTTGCGGACCGCAGTTGACTTTTATTATTTTACGTGGGCTAAGGCCAGACGATTTTATTTGCCGTAAAGTTACGGTCCAGAAAGGGGTTAATATAGAAAGCTAAAAACGAAATCCCTGGACTCGAAAAGCTGAGTAACAAAATGATTTTGCCGACATTCTTGTTCATCGGGTGAAACTAATAAATTACCTTATCTAAACAGAAACGGTAACGCTCTTACCAAAATTCCATATGTTGTGTTCCAAATCCACAAGTACTCCACATGTGACTCACATGTGAATGTGAGTCACATGTCTCATTTAATTCACATGTGACTCACATGTGAATTAAATGAGACATGTAAATAACATGTAATTCACACGTGATCCACATGTAAATAACATGTAATTCACATGTAACTCACATGTGACTCACATGTAATTCACATGTGACTCACATGTAAATAACATGTAAATAACATGTAATTCACATGTGACTCACATGTAAGTAACATGTAATTCACATGTGACTCACATGTAAATAACATGTAATTCACATGTGACTCACATGTAACTAACATGTAATTCACATATGACTCACGTGTAAATAACATGAAATTCACATGTGACTCACATGTAAATAATGGATTTGGAACACAACATGTGAAATTTTTGTAAGGGCGTCCAGGGCTGAGTTGTACAAAGGTGGGACAACACTAACCCTGGGTTAGTTAAACGCTAACCCACTGCCTTATTTTACTGTGTTGGAATCCACAGTTTTCGTTGAAAATTCCCATCATAAAACTTGAAATAATTCACAACAGTTTTGATAAAAAGCAACAACGTTTCAACAAAGCAAACTCCAATAAATTCGCTTCTCACATTATCTATAACCCAGGGTTAAAGATCAAATGCAATCAAGAAATCCTGTCTAAATAAATTTTTTTTAAGCATATTAAAGAAAACAGTAATTTAAGACCACTGATAACGTAAAATATTTAATAGTTTCCAAGTTATTGATGCTTTTGTAACGGGAAATCTTACACGTTGTCACGTCGGGAATTGCCGTAAAACGACTTCGGGTTTAGTCGACAATGACGTCACTTTTAAACATAAAACAGTTCAGGTGATATTTCGATACTATTGCAGAATCATTGTCAGGTTTGACAATGATCCTACAATAGTATCGAAATATCACCTGAACTGTTGTGTTGTCCTGTTTTTTCCTTGAATATCAAGCAAATTCACAAGATGGTTATTTTCGGAGTTTGTTTTTTCTTATACTTTTTGTCATTATACTTATCGCATCATACGCCTTGAGTTAAGACAAAAAGCATATGGTTGCATTCGACAATTAAGCTAACCTAACATTGAATAACAGGCCCCTACAGGGCTTCTTTCATCTCAACCTCTTACCTTATCAACAACTGTAACCAGAATGCTGTCAATATCCGACACCCGGATACTGGCGGTTGCTGGGTGAGGAGAATCGAGACATTGATCATAAACTGTTACCGTGATGACTCCGGCGCTCTTGGGGGTCACCTGAAAGAAATTGAAAGGAGACATTTAATACGTACCACCAGACGGTGTGAAAGCATGCTAAAAATCCAATAGAACTCATTATCTATGTCGATCTCAGTTTATGCAAACTTTGCGCACCCACAGTTGTTGGAGGACATGGTTTGAAAGCTTAATCAAAATTCAATGGAACTCATTATCTATGTTATTGTCCAGGTTTATGCAAGTTTAGGGTCCTTCCTAGGGTGCACATTGTTTTCATGGCCAAACAACCAATAGAAATGATTCGACCCCATCATTCATCCGTAAGATTGAACAATAGAAATTTTAAGCACTGTTAATGGTCATTCAGCCCAAAATACAATAGTCATGTGATGCGGAAAGACCTTAAGCTTGCATAAACATTACCCAACATAAATAATGAGTTCTATTGAATTTTAATCGAGTTTCCAAACCATGTGCTCCAGTAACTATGGCGCACCTTAGCCATCACGTGCCAATTGTATTTTAGGACGATCAGCCAATAACAGTGCTTTAAATCTCTATTGTTCAATTTCATGGGGGGACGAACTAATATATAAGCAACATTTCACTTTGGAACCTCAGTTTGGTCTGACGAAGGGCCTTCGCTTGAAACGGTCAGCAAAACTTTACACACATTTGATAGTCTACCACCTTTTCGCTTTTTGATCGTATTTAATACTGCCTAAGCAGCACCTAAAACTTTTTAATACCGGAAAGATCCTTAGACAGCGGATGGTCTCATTCGTAATGTCATCTTGTACGTATGTATACGCAGGGAAGAGGGGTGCAAAAAACGTGGAGTAGAGAGCAAAGGGGGAGAAAGGGGATGTCATCTTGTACGCATGTATACGCAGGAAAGAGGGGTGCGAAAAACGTCGAGTAGAGAACAAAGGGGGGGAAAAGAGGATGTAAAAAGGAGCACCTAAATCTTTTTCATACCGGAAGGATCCTATGATGGCGGAGGGTCTCATTCGTAATGTCGTCTTGTAGTGTACACATGTATACGCCGGGAAAAAAGGTGAAAAAAAAACGTGGAGTAGAAAACAAAGGTGGGAGAGGATTTGCCTACGTACTAATAGAGATTACTTCGCTGTCAAATCGCCATGCAAACCGTTGATGGTCGACCCTACCTTAATGATGGCCTTTGTTGTAGATACTCGTGCTATGTCGTCATCGCTTCCTTTCACGACAAAATGCCCCGAGCCGCCGTAAATCTTCAGATCAACCTAGAACGATAAAATTAACGATATTAACTCTTTCCCAACGACAATACACCCTTTCGATAATTACGTCAATTACAGTTTGACCTGGGAGCCTCGCTCCCATGAAACGTTAGCCAATCAGTTTGACCTGGGAGCCTCGCTCCCATGAAACGTTCGCCAATCTCTTTGCGTCTCTTACTCACGTCAGCGAGGCTCCCAGGCCAAAAACTCATCCATGACGTAATTATCGAAAGAGTGTATTGACTCTATTTTACATAGGCTAACGCCAGACGATTTTGCGTAAGGTAGAGCCACCATCGCGAATGCGTTAAGCTATGAAGACGTTCGAAACCGTAAGAAGTTTTGTTGGTATAGGTTAGCACAAAAAAACATATCGGCAACAACATAAGGAAAAATGATATTCCGTCAAATGAAACAACTCTCAAGGGTATATAGTAACTTTTCTACAGTTTTTTGCTCCGGGATTCTTTTTCAAGATATGATTTATTCTCACGTTTTTGCAATTAGTGCTTGACTTCTGACGTCGTAACATGGACGCACGGCATTTTGGTTACCTTCAAAACTTTATCATAATTGAACAAAATCGCTACAAAGAGACATGTATTTAGGGTTGATATACTGTTGTTGTGCACAAGGATTATTACCGGATCTCCCTTACCTATTACCTGATATACAAAAAGATATTTAAACAGCACGGCTGATATGCTTGGCGTTCATGTTGTGACGTCCCAAATTCGTCCCAATTGTGCCTATCCCGAAAATGGAGGCCCGAAAATGCAAAACTGTAAAAGGAGTTACTATATAGTTTTAAAAGATCTTTCATGTGAGAAAATATCATTTTTCACTGTTGTCGCATTTTACACCATTCCGGACCGCAGTTCATTTGTATTATTTTACGTAATATCATGATCGCCTCGAATTTCTTTGTTCTCACAGGGGATGTAAACCTCGTATTTTCGTCATCACCCATACATAGCCTTTGTCTACTAAATTTCCCCGGGAAATTTAGTAAAACATTTAGTAGAACACAGAGGATTTCTTCGTCTGATAAATGAACAAAGTCAGAAACAAACAGATCCTTTGTCTTTTACTAAATTCCCCGCTTACATAACAAATATGCAAACGTTGTACGACGTGTACCGGACTCGCAACTTTTTATTACATTAACAGACGTGTACATGTCTAGTCACATTTATCTTTATAATACACATCAAGTATTCTAACGCAAAACTCAACAATAAACATTATGCAAATCACAGATCAAGGAGAAAAACATAAACTTATCTCAGCGTACTTTTTTAACTATTTCTCGGCAATCATAATACAAACTGATACCATGGCTTGTGGGGAAATTAGCGATTAAATTGCCCTTCGCCTCGGGAAGATATATAACAGGGAAGATTTACAAACCTTCCCTCAGTGTCGGGCAATTTAAACGCTAACTTCCCTCAAGCCATGGTATTACTTATAATAGCCTAATGCCAGACGATTTCACTTGCCTAAGGTACCAGATGATCTGAAAACACGGAAAAGGACTGGTACTAGTTGTCAAATAGAAAACGATTTGGTGATCAAAATGGCTAATTTTCTGTTGAAATAGACTTTACTTCGTTCCCAAATTGATGACAGACTTATAATTTTGTTTATTAAACATAATTACTAAGTTTCAGCAATTTCCATCAACGAAAAGCAAAGATATAAGTGATTAAAAATAACAAAATGGATTTCTATTTTCTTGCTAGTTCCAGGCCTTTTGCTCACGGTCATATCAGCTGGTAGAGCTACGGCCCAAAATGGGTTAAACAAGAACATTTAATAAGAACATGACACTAACGTACGTTTACCAAAAAAGACCACAAGGACGCGTAAATCTGAAACGACATTGAACACTACACGCGCAAAAATATCACAACATTGAACAATGTTGTTGACTCAACAGCCCCTGAACAGTATTGATATCATACTTGAACAAGGTTGTTGAGTGGACAGTACTGTTCATGGTAACTAAATAACATGATAAATCATGGCTGTTGTCGAGTGTTGATAACAACAAGTAAGAACAACATTGATATCAGGTATGAACAAGTATGATATCAATATTGATTCACCTGGCCAGCTCAACCATGTTCAATCCTGTTGAAAACAGCATCGAACAACATTGTTAACAGCTGCGAACAGGCTGTGCGATTCCGCGCGTGTAGAGGGCCGTATTACATGTAAATGTGCTATTGTCAAGTTTAAGGTATGAGTGAAACTTTGGGAAAATTCTGCCTAGGGAGGTTAAGGAACTAGATGGAAAATTGGGGACATCACAGGATTGTGAATAGTAAATTAATAAACTGAAGGACACGGAAGGCCCATCGCAAATCTTTTTTGGGAAAGTTGATCGTTAAAGGACATTGGCAACAATTTTTTTATTATTTTAAGTGAAAGAACTCTTAAAACTGTTTAATAACATCTTATACAGTTTCTTCATATCTTGTTTAGTTCTTGTGATAATTATAATTCGTGCTTTTCCTTGTCCGCCATCTTTGAACAATTTTTAACCTCATTAACTGCAGATTTGATGACCTCATTTGTGGGTTAAAAATTGTTTAACGTGTCCCCGTGCGACGGATTCAAAGTCAAATGTTTGTTTGAAGGTTTCCACACCAACAAGTAACAACGAAGTGTTAAGATAACATTGTTAAGCGAGATATTGTAATGTGCTCGTCAAGAAAAAGTTTGCGTGATCCCGCATTTGACGTCATTTTTGCATATCCGGTAAAATCCCAAATGGCGGACGAGACCAAAATTTGAAATGAAATATACGGAGAACTAAGGGAGATATGACAAAACTGTAAAAGAAGTTAATAAACAGTTTTAATAGTTTTTTCATTTGAGACAATAAAAAAATGTGTTGCCAATGTCCTTTAAAGCAATATTTACTTTGTTCATTGGGTGGTTGAATATCGAAGCTTCTTTTGGTTCCACACGGATATCACTGGTCAACGAGAGTCTTAGGGAAGCTGTCAGAGGTTTTCTTAATGGTTCCTAGAAATGAATAGAGAGAAGTTACAAAAACCTCTTGGGAAATCAAACAGTGTAAATGATTTGCTAGAAGTATTGATCTAGTTTCCAAGTGTATCTACCTTTGATTTGACTTCCGCTCTTTGTAAGATTTCCTTTCGATACTTGGTGACAGCTGCCTTGATCGTAACCGAGCCTGCTTTACGTTTTAAATGACAAACTTGATAGGCTGTATGCGAGGAAAAAATATAAAATTAACGATATATGGTATTTGATTTTTGCATATACAGTACATATAATTACTATTACGAATAAAACCCTCTCCAAATGATCGAAACCGTACTGGAAGGAAATTGCATTACACAGTTCGATTTATATCTGTTTTGTAATGGAAAGTTGGGTAGATGTTTTTTTACTCAGTAATATGTATAATAGTATAGCACAGTGGCACGGAATAAAGATCTATACAGAAGTCTCACTCAATTGTACAACGTGTCCCCGTATTTTTTATGCAAAAATATGCAATCACCTTGCTAGGAATATGGCAGATCAGCCAGTTCAGCGTGCTTATTGGCCAGGAAAGGCAATTGACTTGCTAGGAACATGGCGGACAACATGCATAATGCGACATGCGCGAGGACAAAAACTTCAAAGGTTCCAACAAGGGTGAGACTACTGTATATCTTTATTCTGTGACTGTGGTTAGAGCGTCGGACTAGTAAACCGTAGGTCGCGGGTTCGATTCCTAGCTGCGGTTAAGCACGTTTTCGCTTTTCCCAGTATGGTTTCGCTCACTCGGAGAGCGCTTTAATCCTTATTCATATTACCCGAGTACAAAAAAATTCCCACCAGGCTTCGTACATTGATAGAGCAGTAAAAGTCAAGCGCTATTTAAAGACTTTTAAGAGCAAATTTTGGAAAATTCAAGCACAACTAAAACCTGAAGTTAACTGAAAAGCACAAGTAATTCCACTCATGGTTTTAAGATATTAAAAATAATTCGCGCACTAGCTGACTAAGTGGGAATGTAAATCCCATATTGTCCTCAATGTCACTGCATACCCTTTTCTCTTCTAATTTACCCTGAGAAAATTATTCACCTACAGTACGGCCGAGAAAAAACCTGATGTACCCATCGCGACCGGGACGCGTTGTAGGACGCAGCTGGAACGCGTTCCGGACGCATTTGGAACGCGTTCGGGTACGCTTTTCATTACACAAAATCTGTATTATATTTCATGTGGAACGCGTCCCGACCACGTTGCGGAAGGGGTAACGAACGCGGTCGGAACGACTTTCATTAGATTACTTAGCTGTACTTAACAAATAAATTCGATTTTGCCGTGTGTGTACTGTAATAAATCACAGATGATGTCATAACGTGTAAAGAACTAAAAAGTACGGCACGAGACGAAGTCGAGTGCCGTGACTTTTTGTTTTTTACACACTATGACATCATCCGTGATCTATTACAGTACATACGCACAAGAAAATCCAATCTATTTGTTTTATACATCAAAAAAGTACAATAACAAGCAAAATCTTGATGACGTCATCTGTGCATCTATACTTTAATAACACACGCCTCATATCCAATCAAATTGCTGGTTTTAATAAGATTGCTGTACAATGTACAATAATAAACCTAAGGTGAAATGGTGTAAACCATAAAAATTCGCCATTTTTTTAACTGTTTAGCGACGGCGATGTTTTTCTTTTGTTCATTGTTTTTCTATTGTTTTGGCTTTATTCTCTTTATTTTTCTTTTGTTCTATTAGGGTCGCTAACGACCCCTTTCACTGCCAAAGAGCTAGAGGGACACTTCAGCTCTCCGGACAACATATGTTCAAAAAGTAGTACCTTGGCCTGTATGGAGCGCTAAACCAAAAGCTGTCATTTTGCTTATTCTGTGAAGCGGAAGTGAAATACTTTGCATTGACTGTCTCACTAATGTGACGTCACTATGTGTTCCGGTTAGAGCTATTTAGTGCAATGGCGTCTAGAGACTCAACAAGTTTGACAAAAAGAACAAAAAACTTGCCGACGTTGGAGGAACTTTGTTTCAGCTATGTATAATTTGCGAGCGAAACACACATTTATGTCACATCCAACTGCCAAATATTTTAAGCGAAAGCTTAGCTACTATTTGTTTTTATTGCAAGACTATCGGCTAAATTGAAAAATTGTTTTTAAAAGTGTTTTCTTTGGACCATTTGTAATTTATTCCACTTAAGTGTTTTGGGCACTGAAGTATTCCCTTAAACGCTATCCCTGACTATAAAAGGAGCTTGCTTAGGAAGGTACGCTCGTCATTTGTCGTCAGCACCCGCTCGGTTAACATCGGACTTAGTAAGTTTACTATTTATCGTAACATACCTTGTTGGTGTTATAGTAAATAGTACGATTTAATGTGAATGTACAATTCATATAATTTCACAAATCTTAATGAATATACTAACCAGTTGCACACAAAATGAACATCGTGCTAAACAACTTCGTTATATCAGGTTATATGAACAAAGGCAACAAAAAAAACATGAAGTTTTCAAGCTTTTACATTGGGTTACTGTATACTTGAATTTTTTTGTAATTGGGGGTTAAAAAACGCTTTGATCGTATAATTTATTCTAAATAAACTCATGACCCAGTCTATTACTTAAATATTTACTTTTTATTTAAATGTTAAGTAAAAGGCACGTAAATGTTCACATGTGAATATTTTTGAACCGCAGCTGAATCAAAAGCCATTGTCAATGACGACTTCGGAAAACGCTCGGAACCCTTCGGGCTTTTTTATAGTCAGGGACAGCGTTTAAACAATTCTTATAAACTACACGGCTATAAGATTAACAGTTATTTAAGATTACTTACACATTGATTTCATGTCATGATCAGTGAAATGATCCTCTGTGTACATCATTTGTACCCCAGTATCCACATCGAATGAGGCCATCTCGTAGTTACTACTAGACCACATTACGTCCAGCGAGGTAAAGTTGTCAAACAGACGATTTTTGTCATCGCGGAGAATCATTCTTAATTTCAAATCTTGAGGACTGCGAACATGAAACTGAAAAAGATTTGTCACGTCGAGTATGTTGAAAAAAATTGAGGAACGCCGCGATCGGTGAATATCGCCGACTAATTTTGCTAGTCGCTAAGTGTCAATGAAACGCAAATTATTATTGTCTTACCTGACAGAAATTGCAAAATTATGGAGTAAGTTAGTTGACAGTGTATCGTTTATTTGCATTCGTTGTTGTGGTATTTGCACTTTGCTTACCAATTGCATTCGAATCACAAATTCATGCTGAATTAGTTATACACAAAAAACGTAATATCTCGGTGTCAACTAAAATTTCATCCAAAAACACTGTGCAATTTACTGGCACGCCAGAGTACTGGTACACAGATGCTCAGGAAGTTTACTGTAGCGACAATGGATATATCTAACATTTTGTTTCAACTCATTATACATTGTCACATAATCAGCATGCACAACGAAACAAGTAAACGAAAAACTGTCAAACAATTTACTGTATAATTTTGATATAACAAACCGATATTCAAGTCCTGGTTCAAATTGGTAAGGAAACACTACACCAAACTGGTTTTCGTGGATTTCCTCAATGCGATTTCAGACTGAGCGCACTAATTTTGAAATTTCACCCGGAGCATCTGAATAAACCAAACAGATTTACCAACTAATGACCTCACACGAGACCTTTGACCCGAACGATACTGAGATTGAAAATCGATCCAAAATGGCTGCGACTCTCGACGTTTGGAGCGTTATTTCTCGATGAAAGGCGCGCGCGCAGAAAAATGTAATACTACTGTACTTCAGACATCGATCAAGGGTCCTCTATCAATATAGGGGAAAAAATATGTTGCTAATACCTTTTAAGAAAAATCTTTATTATATGGATGCGGGTGTTTTACTGGAACTAAAACACTCAGGTTATTCATATTTTCACTAATAAACATATATAGAGGAAACGGTTGGGAAAAGATATGGATTTTATGTTCGAGTGGCAAGAACAATATCTCACGAGTGAGACATTGTTCTTAACATAAAATCCATATCTTCGAGTGAACGTGTAATGTTCTATTTATTATATGGACTTATTTATAGTGACACAAATTAATCATTTATTGTAAATAGTCTAAAACACAACAATGGTCAATGTCTTCAAAATAGCCTACAGCTGAATACACATTAAACGACAAACCGCGCTACAACAGGAATGGTTTAGAAAGTGTTAGTGTTCTTTACGATTCTTCTTTGGTCCTTGAACTAGAAGCCATTTGTAAAACAGCGAAAAAGGCGGGAAACGTTATGTCACTCCTAAGCAATGCTCCTAAGCGTTACATACGGAAAATACGCCACTCAAGTCCCGGATGCAGTCGCGTATGAGTACTACGAGTGTTTTAGTTCCCAATAAAATACCTTTATCCATATAATAAAAAAATTATGTACCAAATGTCCCGGATGTTCGCACGCTCGTCTGTTGTTTTGCTTTAAAGATGGCGACACGAGTTTTTGTCGAAATTTCATGATTGTGTGGTTACGTTTTCGACGGAAAATGGAAACGAAAACACCACTAAAAAACACAACATGATCTGACAATCTTTAGAAACTATCTGAGAGTGACTGGTGAAATTAAACTTCCTTGTTCCTCTCATTTTGCCTCATTTTGTTATCCATATAATAAAAAGAACATTACACAGCGGTTTGAAGATATAAGGTTTATTGTCAAAAACAATATTCTACTCCCTCGCTGTGCTCGTTCGTAAAATATTGTTTTGCCACTCGAAAATGAACCTCATATCTTCGCACCACCGTGTAATATCCTGCATATCTTCCATAGCAATAAGATTTAAAAATGAATATTTCCCCCACAGTTCTCCTTTAAAACCTCGAGCTTTCAAAGCGTTAATATCGAGATTTCCAGTTTCCCAGGACAACGAGCTTAATTACCTCTTTGTTCGAACTCTGACAGTCCTGCAGGCTCAACTGACGTTCAGCTATTTTAGGTAATTGAACATCGGGTTCCAGTGTTAAGGTAGCAGGTATCATGCAGGCAAATCTACAAAAAGAGTAAGAAGTTCTAAGCAAATTTTTAAAGTGGAAATAAAGCGAAATTTCACCCAAACATTTTATGATTGCATACTGAAGATAATCAAACACCTTTGAACTAACACCTTTGTAGAACTTTGTTATCTTGCTTTGTTTGTGAGTTATTCAGGTTTTGTTTGATATGCAAATATCATACTTATGACATCACAGTAGATAATGAGTTTGTGGAAGAAGTACAGTTTCGCTTCGAACACTTGATAAAAGTACATAAAGTTCACTTACTGGGAGTATGTGGCTATGACTGGTAGCCATACGTATTCGTCTAAGAATAAAGTTCGTTGGACTGTGCCTTGTTAACTGTGCCTTGTAAAAATACATTATGCAGTGTGACGTCATAAGTATGATGTCTGCATATCTAACAAACCCGAATATCTTACAACCAAAGCAGTTGTATGAAAGTGGTAGTTTATCATTTTAGATGATCTTTAGTATGCAATCATGTTTAGGTGAAATTTCACTGCATTTCCACTTGTTGGATGAGGTTTTTGTGATATACGGAATTATCAAGGTCGAGTAAGTGTTATCAGTCGAGTCGAAGGCGAGGCTGATAACACTTACCAAGACCTTGATAATTCCGTTTATCATATACTTGTGCCACAATCACAGTCAAAACAGCGGGAGATAAAAACCGCATTACCCGCGATAAAGCGTTTCCCGTGATATAACGTCCCTGCTCAATACTCCGCAATGTCTTGTTCTAAGGATGTTAAATGTTTTACACCGTTTTAAATGTTTTGTCGACTTCTAATGCTATGTAAATGGCATTTTGTGACAGAAATACTGAAACTGACTATATCCTCCAATGTTTACATTCTAGGTTATCATACTCGGGATGAGACGACATCAGTTTTATCGCGTTCAGGACAATATCGCCAATGTCCCTCGTTCGCTTCGCTCACTCGGGAAATTTTGATATCGTCCCTCAAGCGATAATACTGATATCGCCTCATGCCTGATATGATAACCTCTACATATCACAAAAACCGAATTCAATAATTGTTTTATTATACATTTTTCAGAAGTTGCTGTTTTTCTTCGTCAGTAAACGTTGAAAACCGGGAATCGGCCATAATAATATTGTTTCGGATAGTGCCCGGTTTTTTCTCCCCGGACAATTTGGCCAGTTTTCTGCCTTTTTAGCAGTGCCGCTAGCGCTATTGCGGGCTCAAGCATGGGACCTACAGGTAACTGCATTAATCATTTTGAGACGTTTCAGTTGCTCAGCATTAATTTATTCCCCTTACCATATACATCATCACATACTAGATATACATGTAGATATAGAGCCGCCGGTCAAACGGCCAATTTTTGTACAAAAATTGGCCGTTTG
>JAOBAZ010048894.1:0-20300 GCA_026546875.1 Pteroeides caledonicum | reverse complement strand
CAGGCAGGCAGGCAGACACAATTACTAAACTTCTGTCCACATTTTCAGATGGAAAACATTTTAATTAATAGTAAAGGTGAGTAAAATTTTGAACCAGATGTTACCAGTACATAAATTATCAAAAACACTATTTATTTCAAAATATTTTTTGTCATAGGTCATATAGTTATTACCGATTTTGGTTTGTCAAAATGGTTGACCACTGGTCAAAAAACAAGCACAGTAGCTGGATCATTAAAATATATGGGTATTCCAAGCTTTTGTATTGAAAATATTTTATACATGTAAATACTGGTAAGATAGGACAAATGCTGAAGGTCATTGATTCAAAATATTTAAAGGATATCTTCAGTTTTTTTCCAAGCATTGAAAACCAAACACTTCAACGGAACCAATTTACAGTGAATCAGACTTTGCTCTGCCTTATACCAGACAATGTGACTTGTTAAGGTGAAAGCTCCCATATGCAATAGGTTAAATTAAAGAATACACATTTTAATACTATAAACAATTCAAATTTCAGTAGGACACTCAATACACTGACTAAAGGTAATGGACCATTGATAATATATTGCTGACCAACTCCTTACTTGTTTTTAACATTACAGCACCAGAAATGCTAGGAAGCGAAAAATATGGTCATGCCATTGACTGGTATGCTCTTGGTGCAGTGTTATGTGCAACATTATTAACAAAGGTAAAAATATTTTTAAGAAATATTCCTTGTTCAATGTTCATCCATTCTGTATGCTGCCTTGCAGGCCTGTCTTGGCAGGTAAAGGCTAACTGGGATCCTTCCCTCCATGGCAAACAGGCCAAGTTAGCAGGTCTGGCTTTAAATTATTTTTTTTTTAGTTTCCGTACCCAGTTCCAGTTGAACAGAAAGAAAAACAAGAACTATTAAAAGATGTTTCAGATAAAGCTGGTGACTTGCTTCAACAGGTAATAATAGTACCAATCATTGTAATTACCTGTATTACTAATAAGTGGAATTTTCTGCTGTCTAAGGCGCAAATTTGGCATAAAATGTATTTCTCACATGCACCATGGTGCTGGGATTAAGTGAGTTGGGGTTTCAACAACAAATTCAGTTTTGTTTGTTGCCATGCAAGCCTGACCTCACCACTCTCCCACGCCTTACAGATTATATATTGTATTAATGGTAATTTAAAAAATTCAGCTCTGTATCTATGTAGCTTTTTATTGCAATTGTGTTGTTAATAAAGGTCAGACATGCATGGACTGGCTGCATTCCAGTGGCAGTTGTGTGAGAAATCATAATTAACCTGATTAACAGCAAAAGGTTTTCCTTTGACAGAGTAAAATTGTTTGGCATTAGATATGGTAAAATCTGTTAGGTGGTGAGGTTATGCCAGCATTCCTGCCATTCCGTTTTCACATGATGTCATGGCAGCCATGTTGGTGTCCTAACGCAATGAAATAGCGGCCATGTTGGTGTCCTAAATTGATCCTTTGAGAATTCAGCTCTTTTGTTATTGAGAAATCTCTCATTGTTTTAGCAACCACGCATGGCTGGCAGTCGCCGGTTTTATGGTAGTTACAACCACTGATAATATTAATAAATTTTATTTATTATTTTATTTTATTTATTTTTATTCTATTGACCATTTTGGTTGGTCCTGATAGAAAAATATTTTACCGGTACCTTGGTCTCAAAAACATCCCTCTTCTATTGGCCTTGGGTTGTTTTTGAGACCTCGGGAAAATATTTTTCAGCTCTTCCAGCTGGTAAATAGCATATACTGTATATAACACATAGTAACTACACTCACTGTCATTACCAATTACTATAGTAATGGTTAATAAAAATAAAGAATAATAATACGGTAATAAAAGTGGGAAGGAGGTCATAAAAAAAGGGAAAGACACTAATTCACTTACACTCCCTTTATTAAATATTATAGGTTAATTTGTCAATAGTAATAATAACAGTAACAGTAACAATAACAATAGCCATAGCCATAGCAATAACAGTGATAAAAACAGTATTCTAGCAACAGTTGTTTTCCTGAATGCTAATCTCATCAAATTTCCACTTATATAAAGCTGTTAGAAAAAGATCCAGATAAGAGACTATGCACATTGGAAGCTTACAAAAAACATCCATTTAACAGTTTATTATCGTTTGAAGATATAGAAGCCAAAAAGGTAGGTGTTTAAATAGCTAGTGTCTTAAACATTTTATATTCTTACTCAGAGGAAATATGTACCTGTTATAGTAATACAGTAGTTATGTAAAATAATATAGTTGAAGTGCTGAGAGGAAAGGGTTACATATGCTTTTATATTTGTTCAGTGTCCACCATTTACTGGGGAACTGCTTCAGGAATTAACACAGAGGAATATCAAAAAGAATCAGTAAGTTAACTGTCTATGAAATAAAATAATTTATGTGTACTGATCATGCTTGGCTGTGCAGATGTAAGAATTAAAATCAGTATTGAAAGAAAATCAGTTCTTTATCATCTCACAAGTAGTTGTACACCAGTTTCCCCAATCTAAATCTTTTACACTTACCATATCTGTACAGTATGATGCTGCACAACTTGAAGAGAGTGATACTTGTATTTTAATGTATAAATTTCTCCCTTTAGAGCACAAGTACAGTTACGGTCAAGAGAGAAAAACAAATGTCAGAAGCCACAGGTACCGCATTATAAACATATGTTTTGGTATGTTGAGTAGCACATGTACCTTCTTTCTAAATGACACTGAACTCACATTTTATGCAAAATTATCTTTATTGCCAACAGTATCGTCCAAATTCATGGGCAAGTCCTGAGAACTTTAGAGTGCAATATGACCAAGCAATCAAGGCTGATAATACAAAGTTTTGAAGAATGAAACAGAGTGCAAGAAGAGCAGCTACCCAAAGGAGTCAGTGAAACCATTGAATACAGGACTTCAAGTTGGGTAGTAATGAATTGAAAGAAACAAAATAATTGGAACCAAAAAAGTTATTAAGAAAATAATTATCACCATCCAAAACATGAGCAATGAAATAAAATGTATTGAAATATAGAACAGACAGAAAATTTTATCTTGATTTCAGATTTTATTTTTGTAACCTACAGCTCTTTGTATGACAAGGAAATCATTTGCTGTTTGCTTAACCAAAATGTTGTGGGTCAACCATGCCAGCAAAAATGTTAAGATAATTTTAACATTTTTTTGTTAAAGCTCTTCTCTTAACCTATAAAATTGTCCAAGGTAAAATTTGTTTTGTCTATATTGCAACACCCCATAACCAGCAAAACAGTTTTGTGACAAAGTTAATGAAAAATTAAACCAAGCCATAATTTTGAGGATAAAATATCAATAATTTACAAGCTGCAATGTACTGTAGAAATCATTTATAAATATTAACTTTTACTCAAGATAATAGTAAATTATTGATGTATTATAGAATTCTTAAAAATAATGTTGTGTAAGTAGTTATCGCTCTATTGTTTTATCACATTTTTAGCATCAAATTTCTATTTCTGTAACATTTTGGTCATTAATATTAAATTATAAATATCTGGTAGTACAATCTTGTTTGACTGGTTCATGTTTAAGGGTATAAACCAGCAGCGGATCTAGACATCAGTCAGAATAAATTACACAACTCACTGGTGTAAATTTAAAATTCAAAATACCTAGATAAAGATCTGATTGGTTAAACAGTTCTATAGAATATAAATCCTACCAATGTGATTGTTTTCTCGGTATTTTGAATTTTAAATTACAATTCTCTAATTTATTCTGACTGATATCTAGACCCGCCAGTGTACACAGTGGCAAAACCAGGTTGATCAGGTTGATCCTGCAGATATGATATGCAAATTTAAGATAATTATCATTATTCACTTATTTAGAAATGCACTGTTTTAAAAGTAGTTGAATATGAAAATATTTGTGTAGCAGGACTATGGTAAATTGTCAAGCTATGCTATGCTACCAAGT
Organism: Pteroeides caledonicum; assembly: GCA_026546875.1. Classification (NCBI taxonomy): domain Eukaryota; kingdom Metazoa; phylum Cnidaria; class Anthozoa; order Scleralcyonacea; family Pennatulidae; genus Pteroeides; species Pteroeides caledonicum. The sequence goes on along the minus strand of JAOBAZ010048894.1, from coordinate 16,334 downwards.
ATACAGACAACAACTACCATATGTTTTTTTCTGTCACTATGGGTGGCAGAAGTAGTTTGTTAGTTAATGTGCTGTCACTGGCCACTGGCTAAGCCCAGACCAGAGTTGGTATTTGAATAGGTGAGCACCTGGAATAACCATGATCTGGAGCTTGAACCAAGCAAGTAATGTTTCATGCTTTTCTCGTTTTCCTCCCTCACTAAAATCAAAGAGTAGGAATGGCAACCACACTTCCCTAACAGATTAACGCCAGATGATTTTACCTGTCAAGAGAAGACTCTTACAGCAGTAAGACACCAGTGTTGAAAGGATTAAAAGATTTTACTCTGGATTTTGCCAGATGACTTGACTTGCCTAGGTTTTCATGTTACTCAACTGTTATCCATTATAGAGTTGGGTACTCAATAAAAATGATTCATGGTAGAATTCATAAAAGATGATTTAGTGCAGGTACATTTAGTGCATTATCACTGGTTATCATCATCAGTTAGGAGCAACCACATGTACTTACTACAATATTTGGCTCAGTTTAAGAACAAGTTACAGATAATTTCAGATCACTTTTCACCCAAATGTTCTGAATTTCGTTCCTATGTTCCAAATTTTATTCATAAGTTTGCAACTTTGTTGGGAAGTTAATACTGAAGTTCAGAAGTTTGTAATGAGATTCACAAACTGGTTTGTAAACCTGACATTTGATTGGCTCTTGCTTTAGTAGCCAATGAGAGACATTGTTTACATTTGAAATTCAAAACTTAGGAATGAAGTTTGGAACATTTGGGTGAAAAGTGATCTTAAATTAGCTGTAAACCATCTTTTGAAGTCAGTGTGAAATAAGCACAAGTTACTATATCCACATAATACACATTTACCCATTATTACCATTGATATCCTTTGGATGATCACTACATGTACACAGCTTTTTAGCTTACTTGCATTGAAAAGATATTGGTCCATTACTGATGCTACCTCGTAGCATAAAGGATAAGAAGAATGATGCAAGTAGCTATTACAACACTAAGTATAATGGTGTCTCTTCTTTTTCTCAAGTTGATTTTTTGCATTAAATTGTTCAGTGCAGGAAAACGGCCTTGAGGCTATGTTAAGGCACACTAACACAAATGATAAGAATGGGACTTTTTGGAGGTTTATAGAAGTTTTTCTTATTAAACATGGTTTATTTATAATTAAGATAATGTTGAATGACACAGTTGCAAAAAAATTTATACTGTAAAAAAAGATACTTGTTATTCCTCCAACACGACTTGTAATTTGGAAAAGAGTTCCTCTTTGCCTTGACATGTTTTCTTTTGTTGCCATAGCAATTCTACAAACAAATACATAAACAGAATTGAGATAATTAAATAGAATGGAAACTAATGTGCACTCAATAAATTGTCCTTCAAAAATCACTTACCCAATTGCTTCATCAGTGAGACGGTCAGAACTGTAAGGGGAAATAAAAACATCAAGTCAAACTTTTCACTCATTCTTCTGTTATTTGACCAATTTCAACAATGACTATTTTAGATTATTGTAGGAAATCTTCAGAACCTGACAGGAACCTAATATTTCCAACACAATTGATCCTGTAGGACCCTACACAGGATTATATAGGATCCTATATAATCCTGTGTAGGGTCCTATATAATCCTGTGTAATCCTGTGTATATAAAAATTAATAATTACCCTACTTTTTCAAGTGATCATTTTCTTTTAGGTACATATCAGTTTTTCTATGAACTCCACTTGAGGTTGTATAACCAGTTCTAAAGGAAAACAAATCATTACAGCATTTTAGAGTACAGGTGTAGATCAGTGCTATGTCCCTATACATCCTCAGTTTACATTTATTACCCCCTTACCTATCTTTCCACCACTTTACTCTTTTAGTCTCATATACTGGTAATCACTAATCTTTCTCCAACTCTTATACCACTTCATATAACATAACCCTTTTCACCCAATAAAACACACTGTTTTTTTAACATTATTTGAACATTTTTTGTTGGTATATCATTTAGTTTGGTATTGATGATTGAAGAGTATGGATACAAGGGGATACATGTACAAAGAGGTGTAAGCCTACAAAAAAAGAACTGCATCCCCACTCAAGTAACATATATCACTAACCTATTGGCTGAGATTGTTTTATTCCAGCCTAAGTTGTAGGCACATGTGACCACCCTACTTTAGGTGACAAAATTTACAGTGCTGCCCCCTCTAGTGGCTCCCACCCCCTCTCTGCTCAATAATATCTTTTGTTATAAAAATGGATAAATTTTTTGTGTACCCCATTAATTCTTCCCTTTCAATACAAGCTTCAATGTTTGCCTAAAATGCAACAAAATGTTAATAAAAAGCTAATAAAAATAATTAAATACAAACTACAAGAATTGTATTTTCACTGACATAAATGGTATATAAATTCCATTATTATTATTATCAAATATATATATATATATTTGCAAACTGCACAATTAATTACCTTTGTTTTAGTGAATTCCTGTGAATAATCTTTCAAAATATCCCGATGTCTTTGAAGTGTATGCATTTGAGAAGCGCTAGGTTGAGTAAAACTCATACTGGATGTAGTCTCAGCCATTTTGTCATTTACCTCTGTTAACTACAATAAAGATGAACAATACCACTAAGAAATATTGCAGAAATAATACAAATGCCCTGTATCTTAATTAATATAAAAGGGATTTCCAAGGTCAAATTCAATCAAATCATCTTCGTTTAGTCCTAGTAACTAAAAGTGTTAAAATTCATTACCATAGTTGACTTTTAATAACCTTACTTTGGTTGACACCAATTAACAGATTACAAATTTACTTGTCAAAGGAAGAATTCTGGTAGTGAAAGTATTAAAAACTACTCGATAAATCCTTCTAGTATAAGTGTCAGTCTCATTTCTAATTTACTCTATATAATTTGACTTGTTTCGAGTGGAACTCTAGGGACCAAAAAAATGTTAATCAATTTTCATCATTAAGAAACCACAAATCAATATAATATGTATGTTCTAAGATGTCAAAAGAACACTCACTGTTATTTTCAAAGTGATGTTTTATTAACAAAAGTCTCTGTTGTTACAGACCCATATATATATAACAGTAAGAATACTAGAGACAGTAGGCATTTGGATAGGGTTTGATGGGTACAAAGAGTGTAGAGTTTAATGAGTACAAAGGATTTGGAAAAGGTTTAATGGGTACAAAGTGTTTGAATAGAGTTTAATGTACACAATAGGTTTGGAAAGGGCCGGTATAAGGAATACATAGGGTTTGCATTGGGTTCAATGGGTACAAAGGGTTTAGATAGGGCTTAATGGGTGCAAAGGGTTTGCATAGGGTTTAATGGGTATGAAGGGATTAGATAGGGTTTAATAGGTGCAAAGGGTTTGGATAGGGTTAAATGTGTACAAAGTAGGAACAAACTTAGGTTATGTCCAAAGTGATAAAATTAAATAAATGTTCTTGAGATAAAAATAAGTAACTATACTCAAATTAAAAACAATACGACTCACAAAAAGATAAGATTGAGGTATATTAGTGATTCTTTACAGGTTAAACCTGTAACGTCCCCAAGTAAATGGTGTACTATAGAAATTGTATAATTACTTGGTGACGTCATCAATATTGGGAACACAACTTTAATTTCTAAAATGATTTTTTTTGCAAAGTAACATTTTAGTAAACTAAATTCAGAGGAAAAACCTCATACCTTGGATAAAAGATCTCCGATTTCTAAAGACATAGTCTGAAACATGTGTTCACTCGAAGAATTATTCAAAAGTGGCGATTTATCTGAACTAAACAAAAATAGAAATATTTGTTTATCCCAAACGGTTTTAAATCCTATTTTGCCGCGAACGGTTTGCAATGAAGAATTATTGACAATTCTTACCCTTCGTCTCTGTGGCTGTAACTTGTACCTAGTTTACTAAACGATACCAACTTTAAATCCAGTTCATTTTCAAGTTGGCGAGCTCGCCTTCGTAAATCTAAAAAGAGAAACGCAGAGCTTACACTAAGAGATTGGAAAAAGAAACAACAAGACCTTTTACTCAAAAAAACAGTTAACACAAAGGTGCTCACGACATAAAACAGAAAACAATACCTTCCCACTGCTTCGTAGAATTTGAGTTGGCCATTTTTGATGGCTCTCGTAACATTTTGAAATGAAATTAAATGAAATTGTTAGGTGGTGAAAAACAAACAAGAGGTCTGGGGATAATTCGGTATTTCACTGTTTCTCATTACTCAAACGGGTGTTTTATTAATTTTTTTGCGCTTTATTTTCCGTTTCTAGATCTAATGAAGTTCTCTTAACAGGTCTAAGGTTACTTTTTGTTATAAATGTTCAGTAATATTGCTTTTAGTGAGATAAAATAGTTATTTTATGTTACAAAGTTGACAGATAATGACGTAATGTTAATGTCATGGATGGAATATAGTAATTTATAGCACGGACACCCACTAGTACTCTGTCCTCTGTGCCCACTCATTGAACTCTATAGTAGACCCACTTCGTTCCCAGGCTCTTTCATCTTCGCCACCACGCGAATATGGTCTTTTGGAACTCTGGCCGTAGGTGGTAGGGCGTATAATTTACTAGCTCATTTCAGCAATGTGTATTGTTTTTTTTGCCTTTTCTGACAATCCAAAGAGGGATGGATATAAAGTGATTATCGCCAGCAACAGAGATGAGTATTTTAATCGTCCAACTAAGGAAGCCCGTTTTTGGCAGGAATACCCTGATATTCTATCAGGTATGCAACGTTTACTGAGTATCAGTATTGCACAATATTTACAAACATCTCAAAAGGCTTAAACTTGAGTGAAAAAAAATGAAATGTCTACTCAAACTGTATTCTGGTTGGCTTTTACTTTTACCAGGAAATGCTTGTGAAAAATAAAAACAGACCTGTAATGCACCATTCAGGGAATGGTCAAATATACGTTTCTGCGAGACGTCAAAATTTGACGTCTGGGGGGGACTGCGTTTAGAGGCGTGACGTCTTCTTTTCTCGAACTATACGCTTAAAAGCACGGAATATTATATACATTTGTATATCTATATCAATGGTGATAACAATAGAAGGGTCTCATGTGGTAGTTGTTTAAAATGGTTGCCGTTCCATATTTTTTTTATCAGAATATGATCAGTATTACCACAGTTAACTGTGGTATTACCAGCTAACGAAGAGTTTTACTGTGTGAGGATCGAATGTATTTAGATCCAAGTACTATTTTTGTTTTAATAAAAAATGTTACTCTTACACTACAGTATTAATAGAGTTACTGTTTATATAGCAAGCGAGTGAATATGCTCTAACTGTATACATGTACAGTAGAAATATAAAAATGTGGAAAATTTTTATTAAAACGTAGCCGAACGTCTTGACGTCGGCAGGGAAGGGGGTTTTTCAAGAGACGTCATGTTGACGTCTTTTCGGCAGAAACGTATATTTGACCCTTCCCTTACTAGTATAATAACACTTCATCTGTTTTCTTGTTGTAACAGTCCTCCATAACCCAACTGTTAGGTTATCATAGGACATAGCTCTTTTTACTCTGTTGTTATTACTCCTCAACACATGCCAGTCTTAATTTGCTTGAGAACAAATTTGGCATCTGCTTTGACCTATCCATAGTCAGTAGATGGTCTGGATAAATAAATATTGAAATCATTATCTATGTTGTTGCCCAGGTTTATGCAAGTTGGTCATCGTCGTAATCACATGTTTTAGTATTGAATATTGAGCTAAACAACCAATAAGAATGATTCGAAAAAGCACTTACCAATGAGTTTGAACAATGAAAATTTAATGCACTGTTATTGGTTGATTGCTCCAAAATACAATTGTCATGTGATAACAAAGGTGCACAAAGTTTACAACAAAAAATTATTAGTAATTACTTTGATAAGAGTTCACTCTGCCACCTGTTGTTTTGGCATCTCATTTTGTGCCTCAAATAATGCTGAATACAAATATCAAACATTTTAGGAGTTTACTTCTCCACCTATTGTTTTGGCATCCCTGTGCAGTGCTTCCACAAATAATTTGCATAACTCTATCCCTGTGGGGGAGGGTTTCATCAAATAAAACAAACAAAAAACTTTTCCAAAGAAGGATGGCAATATTCTACCCCTCCCCTCCTAACAACTTGCTTGTGCAAGGAAGTTTCCTTTCCAAGTGGAAGCCCAGTCCCTGTGCTTCAAATAACACTGAGTACAAATATCCAACATTTTAGGTACAGATGTTGATGCAGGTGGTACTTGGTTAGGAATCACAAGAACTGGGAGAATTGGGTTACTGACCAACTACAGACAAGGGCCTGCATTTCATTCAGCTATCAAAAAGTCTCGTGGGGATCTGGTGCCTGGTTTCCTGACATGCAACGATGAACCTCTGCAATACATTGACAAAATAAAACACACAAGCAAGAATTATAATGGTTTTAATTTAATAGTGGGAAAAGTTTCAAAAGATGATTTGTTCGAATTTAGCTATTATTGTAATCAGGAACATGAACCTGTTGAGACTTTGAAATCTGGTTGTGTGTATGGTTTGAGTAATAGATATTTAGATTATGGATGGAAGAAAATAAGTTTAGGAAAGGAAAGATTTCAGAGAGTTGTGGAGCAACAATGTCCAGTTGGGGAGAAAATTAACTTGCTGATGGAACTACTGCAAGATAAGACAAGGTACGAAAGAGAACCATAGCTGTAATACTCATAATTCTAAAACAAAAATATTCAAGAGTCAAAATGTTTAGGGGCTCCATAGGCAGTATTAAATGCAGGATGAAATAGGGTCACTCTGCCAAATCTGTGAAAAATGTTTGCTGATGTTTTGAGCAAACACCTTTCATAGCAGTGGTTTGAAAATAAAATATTATAATTTTATATTAGTCTGGGGTAGTGTCTAACTAGATTAATTGTGTGTTACTTGAGTGGAGGACTGGGATGGATGGTGATAAGTCAATCTTTATTTTAACCATCGACCAACATGTCTGCCAACACATTAAAAATACCAGGGCTCCTGCATTTTCAGGTTTCCAAATCCTGGATGTTGATTATTGCACCATCACAACTCTAATCTTGTTATTGCTGGTCTGAGCTGACTGGGGCCAAGTGCCCTGGTTTATTTGCATCTTGGGGTATGTGATTGATGACCCCCTGGATTGTGGAGCTCAGCCACATCTCTGTGAATTTAAAAAAGAAGACTGCATAAATCAGCTGCCTTTTTGGTGAGCCTACTAGTAGGGTAGACCAGTTTTACTATTCTGTAATGGTAGTAAACCTGGCCTACTAGTAGGGTAGACCAGTTTTACTATTCTGTAATGGTAGTAAACCTGGCCTACCCTACCAGGGTTTTCAGAAAGAAACTGGAAATAAGGATATTTTTTGGCCATATTTTTATGTGAAATATCAAAATTTTTTACGAGGCTGGTTATGTAATCCTGCTTTGGTGGGTTCCCCCCTAGAGAAATGATGGGGGGGCATACCTCCACAATGTCCCTCATGATTTATAATACAATAGCATCAAAATTTTCCATTTTTGTGTATTTTACCAAAATATTCTGTGGCAACTGAAACAGCAAAATTTTAGTCAATGTCCTTTCTTTTCAGGCATCCAGTTGATGAAATGTTTATAGGTCCCCAAGATGATGACATACCTAAAGAAATTTTAGAGGCACAAACAGCAATTTCAGTTTTGAGTGTTATAAATAACACTGGGGGTGGAACGAGGTAAGAGAATGTTGCCATGTTTGACAAAATATGTTGCCAAAGTGATTTCAATAACATGATGATTTATTTTTTAGAACCAATACAGTTATCATAGTTGATGATGACAATAATGCAACATTTGTTGAAAGGACTATGGAAGAACCAATAGATCTAAACAGTATTCACTGGAAAACAAACACATTTAAATTTACCATTCAGTCATAACTAGGAAGTGTTTGTGTGTATTGTCCTAACACAGCTTTTCATTAACAAATATTTTTAGATTAAGATTTTTATTATTTCTATATTATTTTTGTTATTATGATAATAATAACAATAATAACAATAATGGCTATAATAATAGTAATAATGGTGGTGGTGGTGATGATGATGATGATGATGATGATGATGATGATGATGGTGGTGATGATGATGATGATGATGATGGTGATGATGGTGATGATGGTGATGATGGTGGTGATGGTGGTGATGGTGGTGATGGTGGTGATGGTGATGGTGATGGTGATGATGGTGGTGGTGATGATGATGATGCTAATAATAAGAGATAATTAAATGACATTGGTTAGTATTTAACAATTATTGAATGAGGTGAAGCGTGATATACGGTAATGAATTATCAAGCTAGTGTCGTTATCTGATGAAGATGAAGGCTGAGTTTGAATAAGAATTGTCAACTGTAGTTAATTTAACGTAAAAATATACATTTCTGTTTGATAATAATAACAATAACATATCAATATTAATAATATATAACGATAGTAATTCAAATATTATAAAAATTAAAACAATAATAGTAATTACAACATAGTTATAATTTCCCAGAAATACATAGGAATTTTCGCATAAATAACTCGAAATGTTAACAATGACGTCCAGGACGAATTTCTAGGACATTACAGTTAAGGTTGTTATCTTATTTGTATATTCTTAGCATGTATCAGTAAGGATTATTACTCTTTTGGAGTAACCACACCGAGAAACTGATAATCAGTTACATTTTAGATAATTATTTTATTCCAGATTTAATTCTACTTAGTTACATTTTTGCAGATCATGGAATTATAACGAGTCTCTTTTGTTACCAGTGCTGACGTTGGCTTCCGTTCCACGGACAATTTTTTCTTATATTTGATGTTTAAAACCTGTTTCAAACGTCGAATTTAATGTAAATGGACAGGGCTTCCTGTTTTCCTTGATTTCCATTAGATTCGGCACAATGCAGAATTCTACGTTTGAACCAGCCTAACCAGAAATATTTTTCAATTTTAATTCTGCAAAACGTTGAGGTGTCATCCTCCCCCGTAAGATAAATCTAGTTTCCCAACAAACACCCACAGGTTATCCCGGATAAATTTCCGGTAATAACGTAAAAAAAGAACGTTTTCACTTTTGAAGGACAAATGCAACCAAAAATTGTTTTTGTCTCAACTTAAAGCCTGTGATGAGAAGTATAATGACAGTTTTATTGAGAAATTTGGTTTAGTTTAAGAGATATTGAGTCTTTGGAAACTCATTTCCGACAGTTAGACGGCATTTTGGTGTCACGAGATATTCAGAGTATTTCAATCGTAAGGAAAGTGTGAAAACAAAGTAAGAAAAATATTTTTTCTATGAAAACTCAAGTACAATAATTACTTTTAACACATCGCTTTTGTTGAGTGTAAACTAGTTTCTAGAAAGAGTATGTCATGATGAAACTTTCACAATGTCAAAAGTGACGTCACTTTTGACAAACCCGAAGTCATTTTACAGCAATTCCCGACGTGGTCATGTGTAAGATTTCCAGTTACAAAAACATCAATAACCTGGAAACTATTGAATATTTTACGTTGAAATTTTATCAGTGATCTTAAATTACTGTTTTCCTTAACATAATTAAGAAAAATTAGAGAAGATTTTTGGATTGTACTTGTCCTTTAAAAGAAATAGTAATAAAGAACATGAATATATGAATATGCCCCCCCGCGCTCCGCCCTGCTTGGTTTCCTAGAAAATACATGTCCCTGTTCGTGTTTCCTCCCTCCCAAGAACACAGGTTTATTTCAGATACAGCGCTCTCACAATTAATTTCCATAAGTTTGTTCGTACGGGGGGAGGGGTGTGGAGAAATATGACCACAATGAACTTTTGAAAAGAATGCATAATTTCCTCATTATAACTAATACCACCCCCCATAGAAACAGCATAATTTAAGGAAATTTCCTGAAAAAGTGAGAACAGTGCTCAAATGTTTAAATAAAATTTTATAAATTTGTAATTTGTTGGAACGCTAAACTTTTCTAATTCATACATCTGAAAACGTTTTCTAGATTTTCCACAACATTTCCAGAGTAATGTGTTCAGGGCAAGAAAAATTACTAGAAATATTAAATATTTACTAAATTATTTACATTAATGTTTTACTTCCGGGAAATGTCTTTATCTAGTCTTTGTAACTTTTTATGAAAGAATCATTTTGTGAACCTAACTATATTCAAGAAAAAAATTAAAAAACATCGTTTTTTCAAGATCTCACAGAGAGGGGACAAAACGTTTCATAGGGAATACGTCCCTTTCGGCGCAAACTTCGTGGAAGGACAACTTCCTGTTTTCCAAATATTTTTGCAAATGGCCACCAGTAAAATGCTTCGAAAGACGTTTGTGAGCTCTCTTCGGTCTACTCGTCTGTCATTTCGCAGTTTGGTTGAGCTAGCGAACAAAGAAAATCTCCCTGGTTCTACAGGCCCTAACTTCCCCAAATATTTGAACCCACCGCGCCAGGATTTTCCTTTTATTGTAACAGCAGAAAGTGTGAATGTGTCGTCGAAGAAAACAGTAGCCGAATGTGTTGAAGCGGTAAAAGAGCAGTACCAGTCAACGATCAACAAATACGGAGCTATCCTATATCGTGGCTTTCCTTTAAATGGACCTAAAGACTTCGCTGATTTTTTACATGGTTTGGCGAAGTTTGAAAATGTTCCATATATCGGTGGCGCGGCTCCAAGAACTCCCGTTGGAGATGGAGTCTATACAGCTAGTGATGAACCTCCAGGAATGTCCATTGAGCCTCATAACGAAATGGCTTATATGCATATTTGGCCTGACGTGGTAAGAATTAAAACTGTATTAAGTATGATGAATACTTGAATGTTTATAACTTCTTACAGAATTTGACGAAAGTTTCCAACAGTCAGTGGGTTATCATAATTGTACTAATATTAATAAACTTGTACTTTATTATGTTTTACGGTGTAAACAGTATGACAGGACAAAACAAATACCAAATTAAACATCCTGTAATGTACGAATCGAAAAACAAGACGATATCGATATAATGATATTTATTCTTAATTGTGTGTCGTAACAACAACTGGTCCGCCATGAATACTTAATAAATTCGAAATATCGTTACATTTGTATTGTTCGTTTATCAACTCACATTTTGGCTTCGTATTCGTTATTTGTTTGGGGTTGTATTTTGTCAGACTATAAGTGTTAACTGGCTGTAGTCTCAGTTCAGAAGAGTACGAGAAGCTTTTGCAATGTCGATGACATGGCGTTTACTGATTATCATATGACAGTTTCCGGTTTCTTATTCTTAAAATATTTCTACTCTCAATATTAAATATTCCCACCGATATTCCTACCAGTGTAGTCAGTGTAACGAATGTGACTGTTGCAATGGTTGCAACGGTTGTAGCCAGTGTAGTTGTTGCAGTGGTTTGTAAGGAGTGTAGCAATTTACAGCATTTGGTATTGCATTATCAATTGGATGTCTCAAATTTATTTTCAAAATTTATTTCCTATGTATTTTCAAAAATATAATTTATAGATCATTTCAACAGTTTATCCTTGTATAAGTTCACTTGCAATACTTCTGGGCACGTATGTCCACATAAGGGGCCGATTCACTACATACACTGACGGGTGGTCCCAGCTTTGCCGAAATCTTTGCCGGGCTGACCCGCTTCGACTATTTATTCCTTATCACTTTCACACTAAGATTACAGTACTTGGCAAGCAAGTTGTCTCGCTTAGGGATCTCGGGGAACTCACTCATGATGTGCAAATGCTGTAGTCAAGAAACGGCCTCTTCGGCAAAACTCGATGAGACAATAATTACCACAGAGGCGGACGTCCTTAAAATTCAATAAATCGTTTTATTATTATTTATTTGTTTACTTACTTGTTCAATGTTTTTTTTTTGGTTTAGATATCATTTTATTGCAAAGTTCCTGCGCAACCAGGGTGTGGAGGAGAAACCGCCATTGTTAATGTACGAGAAATTCTAAAAAATTTGGATAAACCGGTTGCAAAGAAATTTGAAGATCTTGGTATTTATTACCACTACCACTGGTCGGATGAGAACACTGGCTCATACAAGTCTTGGCAGGAAGTATGGAGAAAGATTTTGTGATTTTATAATGAATACGAAAAAAAATGTTTTTTTGAGTCAAAGGAGCTTTGTTGCCGAGATAAATCCGTTTTCTTTCACGCACTGTGACTAATCTGACGTCTTGAATTGTACGATTAGTTGAAGTTAATTAACAATGACTGAATGAAGTTTGGAGGGACAAAAAGTTTTCATAATTCTTGATCTCATTTATAAATGTACCAAATGTAATGAAAAAACTCTGCGAAGTGAGAAGCCAGTGGGACAAACACTTTTGATATCTCTTTAGGTGTTTGGCACAAAGAACCGAAGTGATGTTGAGAAATATTTACTAGAGAATAAAATTGAAGATTTTGAATGGCAAAAAGATGGTTCTTTGGTGTTTGGTTATAAAAGATCTGCATTTACAACTTTTCCAGAAACAGGTAAAAATCGGGGATGATTAAACGGAGAGTTTAGAATCGAAGAATTCTATTTTAGAGTTACGACTTCGGAGAGTTATGATTTCGGAGAATATGAGAGAGTTATGATTTCGGAGAATTGTATGGGAGAGTTATGGTTTCGAAGAATTATATGCGAGAGTTATGATTTCGGAGAAATATATGTGATAGTTATGATTGCGGAGTTAAGAATCGGAGTATGATTTCAGGGATTTAAATTTAAGACCTTTCAAACTGTGTTTCTTGTTACTCGCAACCTTGTCGCGGTTAGCCGGGATTTTTATGACAAAGTGCTGGTAAGCGTAGCCTGAGCACAGTCCCAGACCTCCCGAATGAGGTAAGGACCTTACCTCATTCGGGAGGTCTGGGACTGCGCGCAGGCTATAGTAAGCGTGGCAAAATTACGAGATTAAATTGTACGTTGGTCACCTGAACTATCTTTTGAGCTATGAACGTGTTTGGAAAAGACTACGCGTTTACGGGTAGAGAGTTAAGGTTAAACCAACCATTTATCAAAAAATTGTTCTGAGAAATATATACCTCGTTTTTTAGGCGAGTCATTATGGTTCAATCATGCTCATCGAAAACATGCTAGTTACTGGAAATTCAACCATCCACTATGGAAGAAATATCCAGAGTTACCATACCATAAGTTTCCAACTCATACATATTATGGTGACAAGACTGACATCCCAGAAGACGTCATCCAACATATCCGTGACGTCACATGGAAAGCGGCTGTTGGTTTTCAAATGCAGCATGCTGAGGTACTTGCCTTGGAAAATCGTCTTGTAATGCACGCACGACTCAGTTTTACTGGAGAAAGAAAGCTTTTGGCGTCATTGCTGAAATATACAACATGAGTTTATCTGACGTGAAATTGTCCACAAAATGTCCACAAGACACAAATATTTCTGGTGATGTTTGACGTTTTTATCATCACCAAAAATAACCATGACATGTTCAAAAATTCAACAAAAACATCGTCACTCCGTGGCTGTATTTAGTATTGTATTTTGACGAACGCTGGCCAATTGAATTCAGCACCTAGCTTGTCTGACCTTGAGCAATGAGCCTGGAACTAGAAAGAAAATAGAAATCCATTTCCTGTTTTTAATCACTTGTATCTTTGTTTTTCGTTGAAACTTGGTAATTATGTTTAATAACCAAAATTACAAATTTGTCATAAATTTGGGAACAAAGTAAAGCATATTCCAAGTCGAAAAGAAATTTACCTATTTTTATCGAATAATGGACTTCTATTTGACAACTAGTGCCAGTCCTTTTTTTGATCTCATCTGTGCCACAGAATAGATAATCAACCAGAAGTCCATCCACCTTTTTGCCATCATACGCCATCTGTACACGCCATCCTGGCCAGTTCCCCCGGCACTTTCGCCCTTTTCGTAGTATTTTTTTCGTGCCGGCACACTGCACTCACAGCGTCTTTCAAACATTGTAAAACAAAATAAAAGACAAACATGCCATGGCCGTCGGATTTCAAGGTGATCTTAATACAATACAATAAAATTTCCGTATATTTGTTTGCAACTTTGGACCGGCAAATAAATCGCAGGTAGGAAAAATTGCCGAGTGAACTGGCCAGGATGGCGTAGGCTCTGTGGCGTAGGCAATTCTGACGTGTGCAGTACAAAAAAGGGGACATATATTTTTTGGCGAGTTGGACTTCTGTAGTTGATTATCTATTCTGTGTCTATGCTGCAGGTGATCGCAAAACTTCGAGGTTTTAACAACTAGAGTCCTCCACGTCTGGCCTTATCCAATTGGTCAACCGTGGAAGCGAGAGATTTTACTGATTTTAACATGTAAAATTGTTCATTTCGTGCAACTCCAGTAGCTCTGAATGAACACTTTCACTGTCAGACCTCTTCTTGACAAGTAAAATAGTCTGACGTTAGCCCATAATAATTATACTTTTACTACTTTTACTGCAATATTTTCCGTACAAAAATTCCACATGTTGTCTCCCAAATTCACAAGTGATTCGCGTGTGTTTTATACATGTGTTTACATGCAAACCACATGTCACTCACATGCAAAATTGAAACACGACATGTAGAATTTTTGTAAGAGTTTTCTTTAAAGTAAAAACGGACCAATAAGTAACTTAAACTTTGCAAAATCTTTTTATAATTTTTCTTGCACATTTTTCCTGTACATAATTTACAAATTAAACTCAATAAACTTTACTTAATAAAGGTAACTTAAACTTTGCAATCTTTTTATAATTTTTCCTGCACATTTTTCCTGCAGAGAATTTTTCCTGTACATACTTTACAAATAAAACTTAATAAACTTTACTTAATAACAGTTTTGGCAACTCCATGTAGACACCTCGAAATATAAGTAAATGAACGGAATAATGGTAATAAAAGTTTGTTTGTCTGATTTGAAAAAGCTGATCACTGTACCATTTTTATGACTTGATAGGCATGGTCAAACAAGGATAACAGTTGATGAAAGTTGACATGTAAGAGTTTGAATAAGAGTTTTTCCACAACTGTCATGTCTTGGTCAAACGAGAATGAAAGTTGATATTTCTTTTTTTTTCATTTTTGTTATCACTGATTTTTGGAAGTGTATCAGAAACTTTTCCAGCAACGACGTCGCCTGTTTTGTTAGTCGTGCAAACTGCGAACTGCTTCTTTTCCAAACTCCCGTGATCAACTCACTACAATTTGGACCAGTTCAAAGTTGATGAGTTTTGATAGTCAAACGTCAGCGAGTTGCATCTCTCATCAAGTCTCACCAACTCTTATCAACCCTCATCAACTCTCATGCACTCTCACCAACTCTTATCAACCCTCATCAACTCTTATCAACCCTCATCAACACTCTTTAACTCTCATCAACTCTCATGCACTCTCATCAACTCTTATCAACCCTCATCAGCCCTTATCAACCCTCATCAGCCCTTATCAACCCTCATCAACCCTCACCAACCCTTCCCAACCCTCATCAACTCTCACCACCTCTCATCCTCGCTTGACCGAGGCTTTGATACGCTGTCCACCAGAGGACTTCAAATCCATTCAACCTTTGTTATTTTTAAAAGTTTTCTTACCTTTAATATAGGTTCATAAGCTCTTGAAGACATTTTCCAGAACATAAACCAACCACAAAGAACTTTTAATATATCTAACTTTGTGATAAAATGTCGTCCAGTGCCCAAGTCTCTAATCTTTCTTCCACGTGTTTGTTGAGACTACACCAGTATGTTGTTACACTACACTAGTAATGTTGAACCTTGTGTTGTTTATACAATTTCCTTACATATTGTTGTTATTCGTTGGTGTGACACTGTTTACAACATCTAATAACGTTCAACTGTTGTCGATAGGTCATTCTAAACTAGGATCACACCTTTTACCGGGATCAATGTCTGAACTCTGAACATAATCGGTGGCAGGGTTACGCCAGATTCCTGAATAATTAGGCCAAACATTCCATTAGTGCTGTTAAGAAAACAAAAGAAACAAAAGAACAAAGGGCCATTCAAACCGGTTTTGGCCTAATTATTCAGGAATCTGGCAACCCTGAAGCCTGGTTTTCACTAGCGACATAAGCATAACTCACGAGGAAAACAAAGCACGTTACTGAGGATTTCAAAGACAAAAAAGAACGAATTTTTTATTGAATTTGCTTTTGTTCTACCTTAGCTTAAGCCTAGTTTTCACTAGCGACATAAGCATAAGCAAGAAAACAAAGCATGAATGTTACTCTGGGGACTTCAAAGA
>JAOBAZ010048783.1:0-12419 GCA_026546875.1 Pteroeides caledonicum | reverse complement strand
ATACATATATATAGGCGGGTTTGACCCGCCTTTCATCAAAAATGTAAAAAGTTAGTTACAGCTGTATGTCAAATGAAAAAGTATTATATCACAACATAACCATCGCGTCCTTCAACAAATGACCAACACTTTTAATACAATAACTTGTAACTGCCGTGACGACACACAGTGCCCCCTTCAAGGACATTGTTTAACAAAGAGCATTGTTGATAAGGCCAAGTTACCGGTTCCAATGACGGTGTTGAGAAAGAATACATTGAAATGACTACCACTTCTTTTAAATTACGATATGCCAATCACAAGAAATCGGTTTAACTGTGAAGATCATGCAAAAGATACGGAGCTTTCAAAACACGTATGGAATTTGAAATGCAGTGGGAAATTTTTTCGATCAAATGGTCTATCTTGAGAAGGGCTAATGCGTTTAAAGCTGGTGGAAAACGATGTAATTTGTGTTTGGAAGAGAAGTTGTGTATTCTACAGTCAGAAAGGTCGAAAACTCTAAACAAACGATCAGAATTTTTTTGGGATATGCCGGCACCAGTGGATGTTTCCGCGAGAAATTTTAAACGTCAACGAGACACGCGAACACCCGTGCCATCAAACCTCCAACGAGTTAATTGGGTCTACGATCAACAGTCTAATCCAGTTGCCTGAAGATCGTCTCAGCTAATGCATGGGACGTGAAACTCAAACAATTGTTTAACAAAAGCGATCGTGTACCAGGCCAACGTGGCCACCATAACGCAACAACCGACTACGAAACCATACATAGGAATGAGCGCTAACGCTTTCAAACAACGATACAGAAATCATCAAGGACTTCATCATCCGCGACCCTAATTTGCCCCCCATTAGCGCGCTCCCTTTTCGACTAATGGTTTTTATACCAATGCCCCTTCTACTGTTATTTGTAATATCTATGGGGTAAACAAGGTAAGAATAAACATAGTTACTCAAGTACATGGTTTGGAAACTCAATTAAAATCCAATAGAACTCATTATTTATGTTGGGTAATGTTTATGCAAATTTATGATCCTTTTTGCATCACATGACTATTGTATTTTGGGGTGAATGACCAATAACAGTGCTTAAATTTCTATTGTTTAATTTTGCGGGTAAATGATTGGTTCGAATCATTTTTATTGGTTGTTTGGCCAAGAAAACAATGTGCATGTGATGCGAAAGAGCCCTAAACTTGCATAAACCTAGAAAATAACAGACTAATGAGTTCCATTGAATTTTGATTAAGCTTCCAAACGATGTTCTCCAACAGCTGTGATATAAACGACGTAAATCATACAAATTTTGTCATAAAAAACTCGGAATATTACCAATGAAGTCATATCATTCTCAGAGTGTTTCCGACTGATACTGAGATATTCCTCAGGAACCGTGGAGCATGTTAAAAAGAGGGAGAAATTAACCTGTTTAAAACTTTTTTGTATTATGACCTATATGTACTAACTGGTAATATGATATACTACTCGTAATTAAATAATAAAAATGTAATACTTGTACTTGTACATATAATATACTTTTTTGTGGGTTTTTTCATCAATATAACATTTTCTGGTTGTTTTTTGTCCAATCAGTGCAAAAAGTGGGGGGTTGCAGCCCCCAGCTCCCCGTCTCCGCGGTCCCTGTTCCCCTCCAAACGCCTATTAGTTATTGAACTCGGAGTAGCAAAAATTTTAAGACAAATTATTAAATAAAACAATTATTAAACAAGACAATTTTTAAATGAGTAAAGACGTGAATTCCCGAACAATTAACCCTTTCACTGCCATTGTCCAGTTTTAATATTCCACTCTGGCTAACGCCTGACAATTTTACTCGTCTGGTGGGAATTAGTGGCAGTGAAAGGGTGAAATTTATCAACCAACGTGGGCGCAATCACGTCTGGTGGAAACCCACATTTCTGGTAGTCCCAGTCCTATTGTTTTACCTCGGATCACCAGGTTGTCAAAATAGTTCTAAAAACTTATTTTTCATTTTTCGATAATTTATGACATTTACTTAATGTACGTAGGTGATCGAGAGGTAAATGTTAAGTATACAGTTACAAAATGACTCTCTTGTGGGAACAGCCGCTTCACAATAAGAGGCTGGCAGCAGGTACCGCACAAAAACAATAATTGATGGGCGCCATATTCATATATTCATGTTCACATACCGTAAAAACGCAGGAAAGTTTTTCGCTTTCGAAAGAAATCAGTAATGCAGAACAGGAATAAATAAATATACTCCCCCCCTAATTATAGTTCTTGCGCGGCCAATGGGCAAGTGTAGCAGTCCACAGCATGTAGTTTTCCATTTAACTAATAGATTGGATTTTGCCGTGCGGGTGTACTGTAATAGATCACAGATTCGGCACGAGACGAGAACTAAAAAGTCGAGTGCCGTGACTTTTTGTTCTTTACACACTATGACATCACCTGTGATATATTACAGTACACACGCACAAGAAAATCCAGTCGATTTGTTTTATACATCAAAAAAATACGAAAAACAACAAGCAAAATCTTGATGACATCGCATGTGCATCTATACTTTAATAACAAACGGCTCATATCCAATCAAATTGGTTGTTTTAATAAGATTGTTGTAAAATGTCTTATAACAATTTTGAAGAATTCGTTGTTTATAGTCAATCACGTGCGTCAAAAATTATCTAAAAAAAAGTACTGGTCATCGTGACGTTAGGGGTTGACCATTTATAATAAACATCATTTTAAACATCATTTCTAAGTAGTATCAATTGAGTAGAGTTCGAGAAAAATAATAAAAAAATCAAAAAGCATTTTTTGTACGTTTTTTCTGAGCCTTGAATAATAACGCTGCCTAATTAGCATAAAAGGCAGCGCACCAGCGGAGGACCGAGTCTAGTGAAGTGTGACGTAGACTGGTGAACCCGAGGCCAAGTACGCGTTGTTATTTCAACAGTGACTAGTCGCTTGTCAGAAACACCTCATGCTTCGCGACTTTTTAGTCAACATAGCGCGTACATTTCCCTAAAACCCTGAAACATTTTTCAGATTTTTTCATTATTTTTCTCAGATTCTACACACATCAATCTACGGAGATCACGAAAAGAAATTTAGGTGAGATTTGCCTATGCGTAGGAGGCGTTGGTGCATTTAAGTTGAACGTTCATAATAAGCACCATCACTACGATGCAACACCGTGGTGCATCTCCCAAATAAATAATTTTGCCAAATCAGTTTTGTCAGTTCTCTAATGAATAGTGGGTTTAACTACAGCGTTCGCGTAGGATCTACCTACATGCATTGGCGGAAGCTCCTTCCATTCGTAACTGCCAAAGGTGAAACATTCAGCCGATTTCATATACTCTTGTCCAGTTGCGGTAGTGCAATCATATCCACCCACTGCAATGAGAGCGTTCCCTGTTACAACTGCCGCACACCCGTCCCGAGCGTGATTCATAGGTGGCAAACGTTGGCATCTTTGACTGTCGACATTGTATTTCAAGACGGTTCTAAGTCTGTTTTCCTGCTCATCTGCTCCTCCTAAGATGATAACACTGTTCCCAGCGCAAACAGTGGCATGGCCGTTCACGGCGTATGGTAATGGATGGAAAATTCTTATGGAATTGTTGTCTATGTCGTACTCCAATACATCACTGACACAGCTTGCATTCTCGCTTCCGGTCATCCCTCCGAAGATATAGATCTTGCCATCGATAACTTGACAACTATGGTTCCAAATTGGTTTACGCAAGGTACAGAGCTGCGTCGGCGGGCTGTTAGGTGGGTCTAAATGAATTTCGTATATCTTGTTGGACACCGTCTCCCCATTATAGCCACCGATGACTATGAGGCGATCTTTATAAACCACACTACTATGGCCCCATGAGCCCATGGCTCCCCTATTACCCCAAGATAATAATCTTGTTCCCGGCAACCTCGACCATTCTTGATTGGCTTCCGGCCTAAAAGACATGACTTCAATCGTATCAACGGAACCCTGGCGCCATTTTCCTCCAGCCACATATAGCTGCTGCTTGTAAAAAAACGAGGTCATGCCACTTCGTCTTTGCTCCATCTCATTCCCCAATCGCCACGCATTGTTGCACCAGTCGAATATTTCCATCGAAGTTAACCGAAATCCCCCATCGCATCCTCCAAAAACTATTACGTCGCCGCGTTCCTGGAAAAAAGCCTTCTCTTCGTACTTTCTGATGGCGTTTGTCACCATTTCATTTACATATTTCTCTAGTGCACCTGTCTTTCTTCTCCATGTGCAGTCATGCGTCGCAATCAATTCATATATCATTGTCAAACCACATTCATTGCATGAAACTTGCCGTTTTGGGCACTGCTGCTCTTTGTGAACTTCTAAATCTCGTTTTATCACAGTCGCCGAGCAATCGATACAGTTCCTGTTAGCATACTCGCAATTGCCTTCGTGAGCATCGCGCTGCTCAGCATAAAGCTTTGCGAGACAGCCGTTGTCGGCATTTTTACACGAAACTTGTCGCAGGCTAGATTCTGTCCGGCTTCCACTCTCGAAATGTGAAAGGAGCAGCGAATACTCTTCGGTGGTGAACGTTCCTTTACAAACGGGACACTGTTGTAATGACGGCAGTTTCTTGCAAACGCACTCTTGGCAAAAGTAGTGTATATTAAAGCCGACTCGGGGGCACTGTGTAGCAATATTGGCTTTCCTTTCACAAATACAACAGATAGTAAGCTCTGGTTCGTCTGAAACTTGTTGTGGAGTAGCCATTGTGTGTGGACTAACATGAGACATGCCTACGCAAAGTTTCCAAAGCAGAGTCGATTGTTTGGACCGTGAAATGCATGTGGGCATGACCATATATGGAAGTTAACATGCAGGAATTCAAACGAGACAGGAAATGACTTTGAATGATTTATGAAACCTCAACACGTAGTTTTTTTAATATTATTAAAGTTTTCTACTGGATGTGGCTAGGGGAATTTTGCGCACTAAAACGAAGAGACTGCAACAGACTAAAGTACATTTTATCCCGCGGACCGACATTCTTCGTTCGCTTGTACAGTGTGTAATTCGTTAAACATTAACTGTTTTATGACAACAATTATCTGTGAAGTTATAGCAATTTGTAATGCAGCTAGAGGGTGTTCTTGAGCTTAAATATGGTTTTGGCGGCCCTTCTCAAACTCGTTTTAGTCGTTGCTTTGCTCTGGCTGAAATGAGTTGAGTCGGAGCAAAAACGTAGAACAAAAACCCCTGAACATTAAACTGCATTCTTTATTGTTATACTGAGATCCAAACACTGTTATACTGATTATAATAATGGTACCTAACGATCTCAATGTTTCAAATATTAATTCTTAAATCAACCTTTTGGCTAAAAAGTTCTTCATTTGACGAAAGGGCTATTTTTAAGGCTTGGTAAGAAAACTACTGGCGTCGTTTTTCTCAGAAGCAGCAGCACTTTACAGTAAGTACGAACATTTTCCAATGAAACCGGTAGCGCGGCCACCGGCCCTCGTGTAGGGGGGGAGGGGTGAGGAGAGGCGAGATACCACTGATAATTCAACATGGCGGCAGTAAAGCATTCAACATGGCGGCAGTAAAGCAGTGCATTTGGTCCTTTTTTCATTGTGTTACTGTCAGAATGGCTAAGCTGAACTGACCTTTTGCGTAATTTCCAAATCATGTCATGTTATAGCAATGTGGCAGCGTCATTTGGAACAAACTTCGACAGAAAATAGACGAGGAAATGATCACCGATCGGAAGCCAGAAACATTTTAAATGGGGTAACACAAAGAGAAATGGGGAACAATGAGTTAATGTATGGACAAGAAATAAGTCGGCAAGACGTATCTGAGTATTGTCGACAAACATGCCCAGTTCAAACTGCCCATGATATTGGAAATAATATATTTTTAACGTCAATACCAAATCTGGCAAATGCTATCGTTGATAACAGGCTGTTTCCAAATTGTGGGCAACATCATCATGCAAGGTAAGACATGTGACGCCCCCTAGACTAGTTCAGACATTCCAACTCGGCCGAATTGTCCGGGAATTTCCCGAAAATTCGTGCGAGCTCCCTGTCTCCCGATTTTAATCAATTTCTGCGGATTTTCCGAGATATTTCGAAAATCACTGTTTTGATACCTCGCGATTTTATTTATGCATAACCTTAGATTATTTATTTATAATTATAAGACTTTTTCCTGACTTGTTAACAGTTATTAATATTGTGATGATAACACTTTCTATTTGGTTTACGATTTTTCCCTTTCAAAGATGGTCCCTCAGCAGACCAGTTTTAAATAATGTTAGTAGAATCAATAATGTGCTATTGAATCTAGGATAAAATAAGGTCAATTTCCCTGATCTTTTTCTGCTGAGGCTGGAATGCCTGCTAGTTTTATGTGTTTATTTTTATTTTAAAAATCCAAAAATGCTTTAAAGGAAATCCTGAGTATCAAAACAAATATCAATTAAATGACATGAATAAATATCAATTAAATGACGCAAATAAATATCAATTAAAAGCTACAGTCACTATGCGTACGCTCACAAGCTCGCTTGTTTGAGCACTCTGACATTGGTATAAATGTCCCACAATAGTGTGACGCTTGGAGTGACTATAAATAGCAGCGCTCACATCCTGGTCATCAGCACTACCACAGAATAAAGATCTATACAGAAGGCTCACTCAGTTGTACAGCATGTCCCCGTATTTTTTATGCAAAAATATGCAATCAACTTGCTAGGAATATGGCGGATCAGCCAGTTCAATGCGATTTCCACAAGTTAGGAATCCAAGATGGCCACCACGATTTGTCGTCAATGCTTCTATAGCACTTGATTATATAGGGAAATTTACTGTTCTTTATCAGTTCTTTGTAGGAAACCATCACAGCAAGCTTTGGAAATGAGAGTAGACTACACTTTTAACAAAAAATTGCAACCATAACATAAAATATATCATTTTTAATATAAAATTATATCATGTCATATTTGAAATGTACACTCTATGCAAATTAGGTGCACTAGTGCTGGATCTGACCATGCTGTGTATTGTCTAAGTTTTGTTGTGGGTTATCTAGCAGTGTGAGTTATATGCCAAACTTTTTTCAAATTTTGACCTTTTTGTTGTCGTGTGTGGTGCGGGTTATATGCCGCACAGGTATTCTCCCGGAAAATATGGTAATTGAATACTGATACACACCTAAATATGTAAGTGAAATAAATATCTTTATTATATGGATGCAGGTGTTATACCGGAAACTACAGTAAAACAGGCATGTTTTTCATATTTTCACTAGTAAAGATACAGTATGAACGACAATTATGTACCAAATGTTCCCTGATGTTTGCATGCTAGTCTGTTTTTTTACTCCAAAGATGACAACACAAGTTTTTGTGGAAATTTCATATGATGATGTGGTTAAGTTTTTGACAAAAAATTAAAACAAAAACACTGCCAAAAAACTCAACATGATCTCATAATCTTTAGAGTTTATTTGAGAGTAACTTTGAGAGTGACATCATTAGATGGGTCACTTAATTATTGATTTCGAAAACCACATTATAATTAACTGATGGAATTCGAGCACGTTGATTGGCTAATAAGCGTGCAGGAAAAACTAACAAAATCATGGAATAATTCTTTCATAACCAGCCATAGTAATAAAGGAATACCGTATGGATTTCCGTGCATGATTTTCCTATCGTTGCACGTGGGATGTTGCGAGACTTTTTAGAGAGTGTTTTTTAGCTTTTCGAAAGTCGAGAAATATCCCAAGTGCAAGAATAAGAGAATCATGCACGGAAAAATCCATACGGTATTTGTTTTATAATATAACTATTTTAAGAAACAAAAAAACAGCGGGAGTCTTTATTAAAACCTAGATACAAGTCAAAATTCTAGAAACATTCGTCAAGAGCCAGCTCACAGCATATAATGTTTTGTTTTTTTGTGCTTTGTGCTTGAGCACTGTCAACTAGTACATTTATCTCATCTTCGGACTGAATTTTAACTCTGCTTTCAGTGATATTTGAGCTATCGCTCAACATCTTGAAAACAAATATGCATTGGCGGGAAAATTCCAGTGCATCATTCACTTTTCCTACACGCTTATTAGCCAATGAACGCGCTTGAATTTCATCAGTTATATTATAACATGGTTTTCAATATCAAAAATCAAATGACCCATCTAATGATGTCATTCTTGCATAACCGATAAAATCCAAGATGGCAGATTAAACAAAACATCGATAGTAAATACCTTGAGAACCAAGAGAGAAATGACCAATTGTTAGAGAGGTTACTAAATAATGTTAAGAGCTGTTTCATTTCAGACAATAACAATTTTTGTTGCGAATGTCACTTAACCCATTCACAGCGAAAGGTTTTCCCTGACAAGTAAGAGGAGAATCAAGTAAAAAGTAAAAGAAGACGTAAGATAAAGATCAAGCCCAGCTTATAATTTTAAGCGTTACTGACATAATTAAAACTGAAAAAACTGAAAAATAGTCATCATTTTTGTAAAATTTAAGCATGAATGCCATGTAAATATTGTATTTAAGTTGTTTTGTAGTTATTTTGTAGTTATTGTAGTGCTTTGAAGATGTGTATGTAGCAACGAAACCTTAGTCAATAAATTTTACAAAATGATGACTATTTTTTTGTTTTTTTCAGTTTTAATTGTGTCAGTAACGCTTAAAATTATAAGCTGGACTTTGATCTTTATCTTACGTTTTCAATTTCCACCTGGTAAATCTACTGGGACAATTTTGAGAGGAAAATATATTAAATGGCTGGTTTACAGCCGGCATCTCTGTTAATTAATAATCTAAAGAGATAGTCTTAGCATCAGAGGCGTAGCCAGCCTGCAAGGTTGGTCAGGCTATGCAAATTTCAAATCATTACCATTATTCATTTCTTTAGAAATTCATTGTTTTTACGTTTGTTGAACATGGAAATATTTGTATAGCATGACTAAATTGTCGGGCTGGCTACGCTACTGCTTAGCATACTTGTTTCTTTGACAACAGAAGGTTTTACCCAACAAAATTATGCAGCATTAGACAGAGTAAAATCGGTCACGTGGTCGGTTATAGTTGCCATCACTGTCACTCTCGGTAAACGACTTCAGTGAGCAGTCAACCTAAAATATAAAGTTGAATACTTGAACATGCAAATTTGGCAGAGAAATTTTCAACCCTCCTCTGCACCCCTTTAGCCATAGCTTGGGGAATGCACCCCACACCCTCAAGTAAATCCACTCCCGTTGTCAGGAAAACATACTAATTACAGACAACAACGAACAACAAGCATTTAAATACCAACAAACATATAGGGTAATTACCAAGAATGGTGAGATATGCATTATTGATTGTTGATATGTTTTTAAGTCGTATCTATTACATTTTCTTTCAAATTTGCACACCAAGTAAGGGTAGAGAACCTTTATTGCTTCCACATATGGTGATCGAACATTTCTGCTGCAGATAATTTTTTTGTCAAAATTTTTACCCAGAGAATGTAGCATTTGTCTTGGCCTTTATGACAATCTTTGCGACTGCAAGTAATAATTTCTAAAACTCATAAATATTATATTTATTGAATGTCGTTATTAAGGTAAAATGTCGCGCGATCGACTTTTTGCGATCACTTTCTTTTGAATTGTAAGCTGTCAAGTGGAACGCTTTTCATTAGATATGGTTTGAAAAGACGCATTTCAAAAGAAAGCGATCGCCAAAAGTCGATCGCATGACATTTTGCACTGAATAGAAATCCTTCTTGCCGCATACAGAAACGCAGGCGCCCCGGGAGCAATGCAACACTAACCAGTGAAGGTACCACCTGGTACTCAGATCAAAGGGGGAACCGACCCTCCTCTGTACGCCTGGCAACGACAGTTGTCGTCTGTCGAGTCGCTGTCCCAAAATGGTAGTTATGCTATGGGACTTTGGCCGGCGTGATAGAATGACAAGCCACCTGGGGCCGATTACAGGTGCTAATTGGTTTAGCTCCTCGGGGGATTGCCATTATCAGGAGGGGGCCTACGGTTTAACGTCCTTGTGCGAGAAAATGAACAGTAAAGACCCCCACCGAAGCTAGGGCCAGGATCTCTATTTTATAACCTATCCCAATACGCGACTTACCTACTGTCGCGTCTGTAGTGGGGCCTACAGGAACCCGTATCGTAGTACGGGAGGGCGTCAGGCTGCCTCGATCCAAGTCCAAAAAGACTGGGAAAGCGTCTGTCCTGTTTGGACCGGGTACTCGCGTTAAGTGGTGTATTCCATTACTATTTTATTTATGCAATATACCGGTATGTATCATTGATGTCGTAGTACATTGGATAGAACTTTCTCACCTTTTGAAAATGAAGCCAGACTTAATGAGCTTCCTTAATGAACTTGGTGGACCAAACAGAGGGAAAAGACAACCTCATCGGCGTCCTTATCAGTTCACAGCACTAACATTAATGTAGAACAAAATAAAAACTGAAGCTTTAGCATTAAAATACATGGTTACCCAAAAAGAACCTTTCTGGTGTTCGCGTGATGCAGCGAGCTTTTTGAATTTGGTCCCCTGAAAGTTCATTAACTTTGGCTTCACTTTCGATAGGCGAGGAAGCTCCATCATCCAGTAAACAATGAGATCATTGTTATGCATAGAATATGTCTAGTTGGGAGTGCATTGACTAGTGTTACAATATCTTTTAGCTCTGGAGATTTTATACACGTTAAAGGGACTAAAAGAAAGACGAATGAAGACAAGTACGTTTGCTTTTGATTTTGATTAGTTAAACGAATATTTTGATGAATATGTTTGGTGTGTTTGCTAGGTTTTGTTTTTAATACATTCATGCATGTATTTTGCTGTGCGATTAAAAGCGCTCTTGCCGTGATGCTCTGCAGTCGTCCATCAATTTTCTGGACATGCATAGGTTGGGTCGTTCCAGTGTGTTGAACTAAGATTACACTTTGAATTCACTGATAAAAAAATAGATAATATTATGAACAAACTGTTAGTCTCTCGCGAGCGATGCCCTACGTGTAATATGCGAACAGTGCGAAAATAACCAGAAATAATACGGCGGGGAATGGATTTTCAACGTCAGCTATCTTGACAAAACCTGAAATACAGATTCCACAAGCTTTTACGGTAATTATACGCATGTGCTGATAACGTATGTACGTATTACCACAGCAAGCCGTGCAATCTTTAAATGACCTCGGTCCAGTTTTCCCTTTTCCGAACCTCGCAGCCGGTAAATAACATATGTATTGATGACAAATGTATTGATGACTGAAGGAGTTTACTGATTTTGACTGAAGGAGTTTATTGTGGTGAAGTGTCTTTACTCAAAATGTGAAGGAAAACGTTTCGTTCATTTAGCAGTTTTTCTGTCTTCCTGTTTACTGTCGCGTTTCTGCTGAATATTGTCGTGTTGGTTGATTTTCAGTTCTGATCATCCTCATGTCTGTAAGCAACGCATTACTGACGAAAGAATGGCAGCTGGAATGAACAACTTGTGTATCACTAAAGACCACAACTATTATAACCCCAACCCGTCCATGTTCCATCCAAATAATGAACTAAATATGGTATTCAATTCGGCAGAAGATTGCGTTGATCAATCACAAACGTTGGAACTGGAAAGGTAAAATTTAATTGTAGTCTAGATATGCCATCTGAAAATGATACGGGCCAGCTGAAAGCAATTTCACTCTCTCCGCAGTGGCTTTTTAGAGGGCTATAAAAGGAAGTACTGGAAAGTGCGCAGTTGGGAAATAAGAGAGCTGACATGAAGTATCGCTGTTGTAGAGTTGACATGAAATTTCGCAGGCGCGGTAAGAAGTGAGGGGAAGGAGGGAAGATTTCTGACGTTTTCCTGTTAATGAGGGAATTTCTTCAAGGGGGAAAAGTACAACAATAAACGGTGCCCTGTAAGCCGAAACATATTACATACACCCGGTACATACACATAGAAAGTGCCTTCTGAATTTTTGGTGTGTTTTTTGATGACCGAAGTGTTTTTAACACTGAATAAAATGTAGTTTTTAACGTTGTTACGGCGACCGAAAAGTTCGGGAAAAACCCACGAATGCAACTGAGAACTAGTACGTTGACAAAAACGATAATTACTACATTACTATGCTAATTGTATATCTTCTGTAATCAGTAGCAAATACTGCAATTTCATTGGTTAAGAGGAGTGCCATTTGAGCATTAATAGCACCCTTCGTGAGCTGTAATCACACTCTTGCCATTAATGCCAAAGAAATTCACTCTAGTATTTACAACTTAAGCAATTACCATTTAGGATACAGAATATGAATATTTGTCATGGATATGTCCCCGGTTTTCTCCGTCTTGACCGTGTAGCTCAGTGGTTAGAGCGTCGGACTAGTAAACCGAAGGTCGTGGGTTCG
>JAOBAZ010048672.1:0-12421 GCA_026546875.1 Pteroeides caledonicum | reverse complement strand
CGATCTTTACAGAAGATACCAAACCTTGTCGACATTATAAAATCAAAGCTAGAAACAAAAGTATGAAATACAAAATCAAACAGAGAAATGGTGGTGAACTGCTGAATGTGTATATAAAATTTATACGTTAATACTACTTATAGACGTTACCTAACCAGTATAAAATAATATAACATAAGAAAAACACCTAATATAAATACTAAAACAGTTATTAAAGAGAATACGACACAATCTTCCCAGATAGTAGAACAAAACCCATCTATTTATCTCATCAACTCGTCAGTGGATAAATTTGTTGCTCTTGGTGTGTTATATAAATAAGCTACGAATGGTTTTGCCAACGTAAAGTATATCTTAAGCACTAATTGTTATTTACAGAAAAACCAACAGATACTGTAAGCATTATAAACCAACAGGTTTTCAGATATTGTGTCAAAACATTTCATTTAACCCATCCATATAAGCTTAGGCTATAAAGTTTGTTGCAAATAGCCTGTCAACCCTTTTTGATTAAACAAGAGTAGATTACTCAAAATCCAATATAACTGACTGGTCTGAAAGTGGCATATTATATAAGGCGCACGTATGATTGCTAATACTTATACACTACATTCATTTTGTTATTACAAGCCTGTTATATAATATTGCTAATTACAGTGGGTATACTAGGCTAAATGCCAACGTTTCTGGTAACGCTGTGTTTTTACGTGACAAAACTAGCCTACAACAAAACGATATTGCAGTAATCTATCAAGCCACCTAGCTCAGACAAAGTGTCCCACCAAAAAATAATTATTACCATAGTTTAAGGTCTCATTGCAAGTATTAACAAGCAAGCGAGGCTTCCCGCCATCCCTAATAAACCAGAACATTATATTTGCCCGACTGTGGCCGCCAGTGCTTGAGTATATATTTACGTACAAATTTCGTTCGTTTAGTAATTTAATAGTGCAGAAATGTTTTAGGAAAGCTAATGCAAGTAAAACAAGATAATTAATCTTGTAAGTCTTCGCTATTCAATATGGACAACCAAATCTTTACCTTTTGAAGTGGTAAGCGTGGTTGAGTAGACATTTTATTGTTTTTAAAACTGAGGGAATACTTAGTAAGACTTGACAAGGTAACTGATCGTGTACATTTCAAGAATTTTTGCTATCCCACGAACACTGGCAAATCCTTTACCTCCCTTAGGAAACACATGCTCGGGTGGATATTTTTTATTCGTTTGCCCTTTTTAGCACTGTAGAAATGCCTAAGAATTCCTAAATAAGTAATAACAGGGTAAATTGGTAACATCTTGCGAGTCACGGCTATCCCATATAGTCTTAGACTACCGTCTTCTTTACTTTGTCGAATGTTGGCATGACCGAGTACACATGTATGTACACGTTAGATTTTATTCTTTTTATACTGTTTTTAACACTGTGGAAATGCTTAGGAAGTCTTAAGTAATAAGATATATAACTATTGTGCCTCAAGAATTTTCGGTATTCGACATAGAGCAGTAAATTCGTTTTGTTGGTGGTAAATGTAAATTGGAAAATATGTGTGCACATGTCATTCCCTTAAACTTTTGTTAACAGTGTGGGTAAGAGCTTCGTGCCTGCATGCATGCATGTGTCCCTCCATCTGACTCTAGTAGCTTGAAGCTAATTACCAGTGTTGAACGACGTGGTGACTGTACCCACCTGAATATGAAAGAACATTTACTTTACGAAAGATCATTTTAAAATATCATGGGACAATACAAGATCCCAGGGATATGTCCGACGACGTTTTTGTTGATTCTAGACGAAAGAACGACACCGTTGAACTAAAGTAGCATACCTATGACTACAGGTTTACCTTAACTGGCCTGAATCATTATATCGCAAACTTGAACAAAATCTTAGTCGTTCTTTGATGATTATTCTTTTCGCAACTTCGCCAACACTTTTTTCGTTAAATGATAATTTTTTTATTTGGTACAATACTTAATTGAACTCTCCCCAAAGGGGTTTTTCGCGATCAGATTAATATTACAATGCTATAATACGTGTTGCATTATCAGTAATGGTTGTATATAACTAAAACTAAGAACACGCAAGTTAAAGATACTTTGAAAGTATACGCTTACATGTGTACACTGTTTTGCTCAATTTAATGTTCTTCAGAAGGACCTTCCAAAGAGAAATGGCGTGACACTAAAACGTTCTTTGGTCAGTGGTACCTTCCTAAAGAGATATTTAAAGAGCAAGCAGAGCAAGCACTTATGTTACTTCAGCTAACAGATTACCAGAGCAAATAATATATCAGGCGGTGTCCCATTCACGCATTTGAAATAATGTATTATCATTTAC
Source organism: Pteroeides caledonicum (assembly GCA_026546875.1). NCBI lineage: Eukaryota > Metazoa > Cnidaria > Anthozoa > Scleralcyonacea > Pennatulidae > Pteroeides > Pteroeides caledonicum. Next base: position 10,082 of record JAOBAZ010048672.1, on the reverse strand, counting down.
CTGATAACGAAGTCTTATAAAATAATTGTTTCACCAATAGTTCAACAAGAAAACCGAAGGAAATAATCACCGTTGTCGAGGTTGTAAGGCATCAGGTACAAAATTGTTGTTTATATAAACTTTTCTATCATCCTTCTCGTTACCAATTTCTTGTCAACCCTTTCTATAAGATTATTGTCAAATACGAACATTTTGAGGCAATTACAAATATGTAACACTCGTGTCCGTGTTGTATAGCTATCAGATATAAACTTCTTGCCTTCGGCTCAGCGCTTGCATAGTTGATACAACACGGTATATGTTACATATCGATCTGAAGGTGGTGGATTTATCTTTCATAGGCAAGGCAGACTTTTAATAGCTTACTCTGGCTTACACCATATACTTTTACTTGCATCAAATAAATTGATTTCAGTTTTCAAAAGAAAAGCTCTGGCAAAGAACGTTTAAATTATATTGTTAACTATCTCACTATCATGCACGGTCGACTTAGGGTATTCCATTTTGACCAAGGATTTTTACTTGAAAGAAAGAGATCAAGCTGACAATATTAAATAGCACCTCGTCTTTGGGAACTCTTCTATTGCATACTATATGGTTGATATTTAATGTTCTTTTCCACTAATGAAGGATTTCAATTGTAACGAACCTCGAGAGCTGTGCGACAAACAACTAACTGCGTCTAATCTTTAAGTAACAAAGCGCTAAAAACTGTAATATATGCTACCTCACTCGTTTACAAATTATTGCGATAGTTTTTTGTTGGCAATATGTGAGCGTAGATTAAACATTTTCAATCACCTCCGCCATAGACTTAGTATTTTACTCAGTACAATATTTACTCAAAAATTCCTGAAGGACGAGCTGTAGCAATCAGAGTTAACTGTTTCGCCAGTCAGTTGAACTCTAGTATTTAGTCAGGCTAACACTACCGCCAAACGACATTATTTGACAAAAAAGGAGCCAGGCAATAAAAGTTTTAAACTCACAAGGCAAAACATATTACAATATTACAACATGTAGTATCTGTATCTGAGATAAATTGCTCAATTCATAAAACAGGCTTTGCCTTTGATATAATAGACATGTTTTAGGGGATATACTGTATCTGTTCACTCAAACGTTGTACAGGCAACTGAACAGCTCAAGGTAAGACTAAATTAAGAGCACACTGTACTAAGTACAACTACCTAACAGATTACATTTAAATATATCAGTCAAGAACAATAAGCATGTCATCAGTGAATACTTTCATTATGTTTGGTGAATTTTTCTTATCCTTATCTAATGGTTGAAATAAACAATATCAATGCGCTTAGTTTAACAGTATTTTAACCGTTCATCCAAGGATTGTTAAGAATAACAACTTCCACGTCTTAGCTTGTACATTTAGTGAATTAGATCCTTCACTTCTAAATGCCTTAAACACACACTAATGGACGACACGATAACAGCAATTAGCTCAACTTTGTTCAATGCGACTTACAAAACTCGCGGAACAAGAATTTTTATCATTTAGTAAGTTTGTTTTCTTCACCCTTTGAAACAGTTGCCCGCAAAAGAAACATATAAACCTAACTGTAAACACAACGGAGACTTCAACTTAATTATCATGCTTAAACAAGCAATCACGACGACTTCGTTGTTTAGTTTTATACGTTGTAAGTATTAAATAACAATCGATCGAAGAAATTTTTTGAGTGATTTCTTTCAAGCGCAGAGTTTTTTTGGCAAAAAATTCAAAACATTATGACCGAATACTAACAGTTTATGTAATATACCCATAAATTAGTCTCTGGTCCGGATTTCTTCGACAGATAAATCATATAGTGGCCAAAAAACAAACGCTTTCTACTCATTAGTGTAATATTTAAGAAACATGTGCCTTAATAAAGCACAGGTAATATTATCCGTTGGCATTTGCATCTTGAATGGAAATAAAATATATCCACTTAGTGCTGCCCATTCCGACTTAGAGCAAGCCGTACGTTTAACAACCCGAGGCATATTACAGTGTTTCAAGCACTTCCGAGCATGCGTACTCGACGCGTTGTCAGTAGTGAAGGCGTCTTATATCCGAGGTGAGAGTTAGGTTTTAATAGTGCTAATCAGAAGGTGTCTATAGCTTTTAATGTGCTTTCATCTGAAGAATACTATTAACTTTAAACCTTATTTACATTCAGGTCGCGTGAGTAACCTCTACAATTGTCTTATATAAAGTACTGCACATCCTATCCACTCCTTCTGGTATCGTGAGGTCATTAGAGATTCATCGCACGTTGAAAAGAGAAAAGGTATACTTATTGAAATAGCATTAGCTCTTCCTAAATCCTGAAAGATTCCTACATGCACACTTAGTAATGATTTAAGCTTAATTCGTGGGTGTATTTGGTCAAAAAACCGTGCATATATGTCGATGTTCTTTATTTAATGAAGGCAAAACGTGGCCAAAGCAACACGGAAATTATCAAGACTACTCAACTTTTTTTGCAGGCTGTATAAATAAATAATAGGAAACGTGGACATACCACGAGCCCCTTATTGTAACTGTAACTCATGAATAGTTTTTTTATTATAATCATTTTATAACGAGTTGTTGTTAATAGTTAGCTGACCAGCATTATCAATTTTTATCTATTCTGGGGAAGTTTTTCGCGATCGAATTAACCTCTAACAGTGAGCAGTGGGGGCAGTAATTAAGATCTTAGTGCAACGATCTCCCTCTCTCGTGAATAATACATATAATAACATAAGGAAGGGTGTAGGTGCGTAAGATCATCGGTTTTCACATCGCTTGGTCATTTGTCGCAAGAGTCTTGGTAGTTGGTCGTAATTTGGTTCAGACTAATCGGTTATATTGAACATTTATAACAATGGCTGTTGTTAACGGTTAAAGCGGGAAATATTATGTCAGAAAGAGGGCGACATTGAGTGTTCGGCAAAAGATCTCTCACCTCTATCTTCAGTTCAGTTCTTACTACAGAAATTCTATGCTCCAAAGAATGGGTGGTGAGTTTGTAGCGTATTCCGATTTGAAAATATCATTGCCTCTCCTGCTTAGTTCATCAATGGCTTTAGTTCTACATGGCCATGGGTAAGACTGCCATGACAGACACGAGTTTACAAGCACATTTTTCCGTCTTCAAAACCTGATGTTCTATTTAGATTATCTAATATCATATATTGCTAGTTTTTCGTCTCAAAGAACAAATGACTCGGTCGTTGAGGAAATTTCTTTAACTCTCTTAATTTCGATTATCTTTTGTTAAGCATGTCAGTGGATGGACGACTGTTGAAACGTTTCAAGGTTTTCAATGAAAGGTCTCAAATATAATTAAAATATTGACTAGCTTCCATTAGCTGATTCAAATTAGTTGACCCAAAAGGTGTACCTTTCAATGATAGAGATACAAAAATTCTTTCATGGTATGAATTCTAACACTCGTTGTCTTAATCAAATATATATATTGAAGAAGACATTACGTGCCTGTGTTGAATATTATGCAACTAAAGAACTGTGTCAAAGGCCCGGTAAAACGTTTGCGGTTGAAGATCCCCAACTGCTAAATTCTAGTAGTCCTTGCTTCAACAAAACTAACATTCTAGAAGTGTCGTTTTGAAGGTGACAAATTTATTTCTGCACATGTATTCTGCGATAAAACTATCTGGCTACTAGGAGTTATAAAGTGACTACAGTTCAGTTGTACGATATCAGGTATATTTTAAGACGATAATCGACGTCGCAGCAACCGCTGGAGTCTAAATATTGTGTTGGATAATGGAGAATAATAGGTTTGAAAGCCGTGTATTTCTCTTTGTGTAAATCCAAGTATAGGTTTAGAACTACGTTACTTCAGTAAATGGGTAATACGTATCAAGTTAAGAAAACGGAAAATTTCCACAGGACAAAATCTTGTGTTTTTTCGTTGGTTTGATCTTTACCGTTCGACCATATTAAGTCAAATTGTTGGGGGAAAAAGATAAGAAACTTATGGAGGAAGATCTGTAGTGAGTAAAAGGACAGAGGTTTTGTAATGGAAGGCGTTGGTAAGACATGTCGAGTTGCTCTGAGTGACTGAACCGTTCACATAAATAACGAATTAAACATGAAATGTAAGCAAGTACTCTCGTAAGTAACCTCGAAGCTCGTTAATATCTGTTTCCTATTTTGAATAAATTTATGAAATAACGAGGTTGAATTTTGGCTAAATTAAGGGAAGGCTGACCTGGTCTTACTCCAAACCACTCCACCGCCCTTGCCTTGTAGTGATGTTTCACAGATGTTGTGTGAATGACAGAGATATTTTATTGCAGTAGCAGGCTGTTTGAACCGCTAGCTCAATGACGTTGTTTCTTTGAACTTTTTGGTGAGCTCTAAAGTAAAGGCAGACACTGGTTCTGCCAAGAACGAGACAATGTGTTTGTCGTGGGAAGATCTTTAACGCCAAATATGTGTAGGCGTCCCTGTTTTTACTTTTAATTTATGAACATGTGCATACTTTGTTAAAAAAAACATAACAGGCTTGTAGAGCTGATCACTCTAGTTTTGAAACGGTCCTTGTATTCAACTTGGTTACTGTTTTACACAGATGTTCATCAAGATCCTTTCACACCAAAGAACAATCTCGATGTTGTACTTGGTCCACTTATTACACATGTACAGAACACATACTTTTCCTGCTTCTCAGCTTTGCTGTTCAGAAGCTAAATTGAAAAAGGATGTAAAGTTTGGAAAATTAATACTGTTGATGTCCTTGACCTGAACCAAAGCATTATGTTCATTTTAGCTTCGACTTGGCTGTTCATTTACAAATGCTTAAGTACGTTGTTAAGATAAGTACAAATCTTGGTACTATGTTAACAAAAGCAAAACTTCAAAGCAGCTCTCGCGTCGAATAAATTGCTCATCAACCACAAATGTACAATAATATCTCATCAATAATACAACAACAACGAACACGTACTGCAACGTATAGATCAATTAAACACAAGCGGAGGCATTGCACTCATTAAGGAGAACTATTGAACTCCTCGTTCTCGCTTTTCAGTAGCTTCAGTTTCGGGGATTTCATTCAACAATTCATATATCAGGACGGGCTTATGCATAGGGATCCACAATTAGATTTCGGATTGATTTTCTTAGTTGGACTTAAACCTAACACTTATCCACACATGTCAGTGACACTACACCAACCCTTCTTGTGTTTATCAAGACAATACCTGACTTCTGTCCATGCTTTAGCTCAGCTACGTTAAGGTTCAATCAATAAAGATAGGACAACAAGTTTTTAACAAGATTTTTCAGAGAAAATCGTGTATTGGTTTTTGTAAGCGTTTTTTTACAATCCTATACAAGTCTATTGATGAACACTAACCACGCAACACTTTGAGTATCAAGCACGTCAAACCTGAAAAGGTTATTCTTAGTTCAGCTTAATTGTTCACAAAATAAATAATGAACTGTGGCTTAGGCTCAATTTTGGTGTTGCTCAATTAATTTGTAAATTTGTAAATAGGTAGTCTCGTCTGTTTTGAAAGACCAGAAATAAAACGAAATCACATTCTGCTCGACTTTGGTTTATTCATTCATATTGTCATTTATAAAATGTAGAAACATTTGGTTGAGGTAAGATAGAAAAAGTCACAGATTGTAATAACGCAGGGGACGTAGAATTGGAGAATCTTAATCTCGTTTCTGCTGACTTTAATGATTATTTACAAGGTTCATGTGTGTTGACTGTAGATAAGACAAAATAGTAATTACAGATATTTTATGGCGAAGTGCAAGACATTCAACTCTTAATTAACAGTTGGACTAAATAAAAGATGTTTGTCCTTGGTAAGAAATTTATAAACATTGGCAAATATTTTCTCACAGATAACACAAGAGCTAGCACAAAGCTTCTAAAACAAAACCTTCCACTTATTCCTGGCCAACTGTTCATATAAGCCTATTTAAGTGTCTTATACATATCCCATAGTTGGTTCACTTCTAGGCTTTCAAAGTCTAAATGTTTTAGCTCTGTCGTTTTGCTAGCTACTATCAAACCTTGCTTTGGATAGACTTTTGCATGTGTTACTTCTCAGGAGTTATGGTTAGAAAAACCTTTTACTCCGAGCAAGGCAAAATTTGTAGGGGTGGATTTATGAAGTCACTAAGATGTTCTTCCACGGCTTTACAGATGCCGCCCAAACTATTTTCCTACATGGGATGATTTAGTATTTTACTTGCGGAGCGAAGAGTCGAGTTGGTTAAGGTTAGACCTCTGGTCTTTTAGTATAGGGACGGCTTTACAGCTGCCGCCCAAACTATTTTTCTACATGGGATGATTTAGTATTTTACTTGTGGAGCGAAGAGTCGAGTTGGTTAAGGTTAGACCTCTGGTCTTTTAGTATAGGGACTGTTAACTCTACACTGATGCTCCACAGAGATCCAAGTAAAGAAAGAACTAAGATATTATCTGCAGCATGTCTTCCCTTCTGCTGTTCTTTGAAGACTAAATTTTTACCTATAGCTTATGCCTTTTTTTATCTTACTACGTTGTTTCTGTTTTCCTTTCAGGACTAAATTATTACCTATACTAGCATATGTCATTTCTGCTGTCTTTCAGGAGTACATTGCTCTGTAGACCATATGTTCTTTCTGTTTTAAATGTTCGTTAATGGAATTATTTACAGGGTATTATTGTTCACCTATAGTACAATATGTTTGTAGAGAAAAAAATACATCAGTGCAGTAATGTTGTCTAACCTTAACATAATGAACTTCAATTCGTGAACGGTATGGTTTATGTTATAATTTTACTTGTATTTAAAGCGCCTCAATACTTTCCTACTGTATAAGATTCCCTATTAAGGAAAACATTTCCTTAAAATTCTCCTCCTTTGCTCAAACGCAAGTAACCTAGTTATCCAAAGAACCTGTACTGGAATAAATAAGTTTAATAGTGTTGCTTTACCAATGTAGAACACAAAACAGTATAGCAACAACATTTTAGTGTTAATGTAATAAAAATGGCGCCATTGTTCTGTTCTGTTCAATCTGTTGTACATGGAAGCTGTGTATTATGACCCTGATTATTCCACGAACTGCCTTAACTGTTTCATTAGAAGTTGTAGAGTCTGTGGTTATAGTTTATATTAATCGTTTAAAAGTATTATGTGTAAAATATAAGACTGGTTCGTCGTAGAGGGTTCTATAATTAAACAAAATTAATACAATTTTTGTTGCTGGTGTAACTGAGGGAAAGTGATCTAGCTAACACTTCACTTGTTATTTTTGGAATAATCTGTGCAACATCTGAGCTTTAGCATAGAATAGCTTTCCAGTGTTTTGAGAAGATTTCTGATAGCCAACTGCACTGATTGGTTTGATGTGCGTCTTTGTAACCAATACTTAATCAAATCCCATGCTATAAATCAAACTTAATATCTGACTTTTAGTTTTGAAATACTCTGTCCCCGGTCTAAGCCTTGTTGTGGTATAAAAACCTTTCAATGATTTGAAAAGATTTCTGAGCTACATTTCTTTGACTTTAATGTTCGTGTTTAAGTGAAAATAAGTTCACCATTTGCAATCAGAAATATTAGTCAAGCAACCTTTCTCTCTATATAGGTATATACTTAGGCATAAATATAAACACAAATATACACTTGTTCGATACAATTCTCACCAAATTATTACACTTTCTATACCAGTGCTATCTGCCACCAAAAGTGGCAGATAATACTGATATATACCAAATTATGAAGTTTGTTTTATAACATACAGAACCTTAAAGTTATTATAAAGTTATGTAAACGGAAATTTAGCTGCGGTACTCTCGAGTCAATGTAAGATATAACTAGTTCAGGTGTTCTCTGAGAGACCATTTCTTGTATGTTGTGGTGAGGATTGAGAGAAATGCAAACAGATGTTCAAGGGTAAAACACGTTTATGCGTGCGGAATAAAGCTTTTCAAAACAGAATTTAGTAAATCATAGAATGCGGTAAATATTTAAGTGGAAATTTGGGGCATTTTTGGTGTAAAGGTTAGTGAACTATATAGGCTATAGTGTATCACAGAAGAAGCAAGGAGCGAGACCTTGAAATGTTCGCCGGCAAGTTTAGCAAATCAGTATTCTGTTGTAGTGGTTTATAATCTCTGGACAACTCGTTTATTTATTTTGACAAAGCAAGGTGTCGGACGAAAATGTATATCCGGAACTGTCGATCAAAAGAGGCAAACCGAGCGGAAACATAGGATCAAAGAGGGTTTTAGTTTACCAAGAAAAAAGAACAATAAATGATCTGATAAGTAAATGAGCGCGTGTTGATGAGCGCAATAGCGCTCTCGCTTTGTGTTCAAAACAATAGCAAAGACAAACGCGATCTCTTTTTGGTAGGTCGGGAAAAACTGAAAACATGTACACCTCCATGCCGTATTTACATAGATTACATAGATTATATATAATCTTTAAGAAATGAAGAGTAATGTTTAAGGTTTGAACATGTTATACCACAAGGCAATGTTGGAAGGTGAAGCGGACTGCTGTAATTCGGTTGCGTTAACATTATTTTTCTTGAAACATGTGATTAGGTTTATCGCTGACAACCTGTTACGTCTACAGGAATAGTAACACAATTAGAACTCGTGCGTCATTGGTATTAACTATTTTCTAGTGTTGACTATCGTAATGAAGATGAAGTTCAAAAGCTCCGTCAATTTTTACGACAAAGCCAAAAGACAACACTCAAATGACAAACTGTGTTGATTTTAGTCTTTTTGTCAAGACACGTCCATTTTGCGCGCTAAAAAGCGCGCGCTAAGAGCTGCTAGTGGACAACTTGAAACAGATAAGAGAGTACCGCGGACCATAAAATAATCTTGGAATGTATTGACGTACAAATTCTGCCCATAACTGGGTGTATTTACCATAATTAACAACTCTTCAGAACTACCAAGAGAATTGTAGATCACATTAACATCAGAAGAGTGACGTGCCACAGCGGTAAACTGCCGAAATAAGGCGAACAACGTATCATTTCTCGAAGCAACTGCCTTTAAAAAATCAACGTTGAAAAAACATTGGCTGAGCGCCGACTATACGTAAGCAATAACTTTGAGAAATACTTTCTACTTGTACATACGTTAATTTTGCCTCCGTGAGACATTTTTTGCAGAACGCCTTGCGTTTCTACGCTCTGGAGGAACTTAACTTGTGTTAGCCTGTTCAGTTTTAACAAGTAAACAGATACAATCCGCTGGAGTAAAAGAAAATTGAAAAGTTATAGGTTGGTCGAAGCGATTGACATGTTCATAAAGTACCAGTGAACATGCGGAGTGTTGTACGAGTGGTTGAGCTGTTTCTGAAACTGTGCATTTTCTACATTAAATGAATTTTCTTACACCATCTTGTTTTTACAAGTAAATATTCACAGCTAGCAGGAACACGAATTGAAAAGTCTATTCGTTGAAGCGAGAGATATGTTGTAAATTATTAGTCAGCAGTGTGTCTATTAATTGGCGAGGTATTTTTGAACGCATTTTCTGCGATAAGTGGGCTGTAACGCATTTAGTTTTTGCGCGTAAAATACACAGTGCGCAAAAATGAAAGAGAATTGAAAAGTTTGTTGGATTAACCGATTGATATGTTTACCTAATACAAATCAACAGCGTGTTATATGATTTGTACTTTGTACATATTGTACAGTGTCAATGCCTCACGTTAGAATAGTGCCAAGGTGTTTACGAAAACGATAGCGCAACAGAACACACTGTGGGTTCGTCAGCAACACCAAGGTTTACAACATGCCGGAAATTACAAAGACTTAACACTGGTCAGTTGTTTTATAACAAATGTTAAACACTGAAAACCCGTGCTGCATAAAACACACCATAAGGATTTACTACAAAACTAAACACTGACAACCTTTTTTTTAGTGATAGAAAGAAACACCAAGCAGTATATTGATTGGAAGAATTTGCTACATTTTCCCTCAACGTAGGTAAAACATCAAAAAATCTCACATATGCAGCACACATGTACAGGTTTTTGTGCACAGCATATAAAATAGACTGTTAATTTTGTTTTGTGTGTGT
>JAOBAZ010048561.1:0-12423 GCA_026546875.1 Pteroeides caledonicum | reverse complement strand
TTACTCTCACTAAACGCTTATATATACATATATATATATATATATATGTATATATATATACATAAATATATATATATAATAATTTAATTTATTTTAATTTATTTAATTTATAATTATTGGTAGATTGTTGAGCTACTCCGAGTTTAATGCGCGGTCCTACTAATTTATGCCCGTGTATGCCCGGGACATGGCAAATATATGCATAAACATCGAAGAAAGTTAATAAGTTAGAAGTGTTATAAATAGAGAAATACATGTACATTTGTAACTCATACCTCATTATTTTCGACAGAAATTGGCTGTTTACTTCATTTATTGGTAGTACAAACTCTATAAAGCCAATATCGTTGCTAAATGCGTTTGGCAAGTGGTGGTTTCTTATTATGATGCCGACGTACCAATTAAAAAACTTAACTCAGTCCAATGCTCCCAATGCTCAGTCCGCGGATACGCGCCATTTTGTTATTGTTGCGCCCGCGGTCATAGAACTACCACGTGGTATGCTAACAGTTGAGGATAATTTTAATAATTATTTTCGATGTTTTTGCCTTATTCATCCATTTAATACTCCCGGACATGTACTTGCGATCCCGGGCATACACGGTTGGTTGGCATACACGAATGGTTAGCGTGTTTGGATTCGGCAATCCAAACACCGTCGTTCGTCCTCGTGTCCTGTCGTGAATCTTAAGCGTACTACTGCCCAACCAGCGTGCGCGTAGCACATATGTTATTTTAAATATATACGTTATCCTTTCTTCTCTCTCTTCTTTCTTAAATGCGCCAGGTCCGTATGCAAATGCAAAAACAAAGAGTGATCTATCGAGGAATGGTCGATTGCTTAATTAAAATTGTAAAGTACGAATCGGTAAGTTTTAGCTGTATAATTTTTAACTCACAGAGCAAGCCTTGTATACAAACTTTATTCAAAACTCGAAAACTGCCGGTTTGTGCGTCTAAAAACGAAATTCGTACTCATCGAATCAACATCTATACAGTTATGTATTTTCAACTTAGTTCCCGACTGATGGCAACGAAACTACTTTCCTAGACAACTTTTAGCACCACAAATTACGGCCTACTATGTAATAAGGAAGAAAGCAACGTAACTTGTCATTAGTTTTGGAGCCCTACATATGTACCCTTTGTATTTAGCGTGACAGCAGTGATTCCTTAGCTAATAACCTCTTCTCTCTAACAGGTAACTGGTCTTTTCAAAGGAATGGCGTCCCCATTAGCGGGACAGGCATTTATTAATGGTTTGGTATTTGGTTCTTATGGGGAATCTTTTCGAAGATTGTATCCATCACCTTATACTGTTTTCTTGGCTGGATGTTGTGCTGGGTTTGCCCAAACGTTTGTCACCTCGCCGGTTGAGCTTGTCAAAATACGCATGCAAATGCAAGGCGAAGGTGTAGACTACAAAAAACTAGCAGCTCATGAAATAGCGAAAGTAAAAAGATACACAGGGTCTTTCGATTGTTTTTGGAAAATTTTGCGAGCAGAAGGGATTCGTGGTGTATCCAAAGGCTTTAGTGCAACACTTGTGCGTGAAGTCCCCTCTTTTGGGCTTTACTTCTGGTCCTACGAGGAGCTGTCGCGATTGATGAACTCGTGGCTTCCAAAGACGAGGAAAGCCCAGTCATTGACTGTGCTTACAGCTGGTGGTGTTGCTGGTGTTTTATCATGGGTGTGTACTTATCCAGTTGATGTTATCAAATCACGAATTCAAGCTGATCTCAATGGAAAATATTCTGGTAATATAGATTGTGCCATAAAGTGTTACCGTACTGAAGGGTACAGAGTTTTTTTCCAGGGGATTAATTCAACAATTGTACGAGCTTTTCCAACCAACGCAGCTACGTTCGGGGCGGTCGCGTTGTTTTCACGACTTGTGTTTGGTGACAGTTCAGATGATGGTCACATAACGTGAAATCGCGTGGTTATAACTTATATGATCAAATGCTCAATGTGTAGAGCAGTGGAATCTCGGTGGGAATGTTAATTGGGTTAAAAATGAAAGAGAAACTGCTCGAATTTATCACCCCGATTTAACAAGACAAGTTATAAAATCTTCTCGATCGTAAAGGTAAACACTGGACTGCCGGGAGGGCAATCATTATTTTTTCTTAGTTGTAAAACCACCAATTGAAAATATTTCACTCAGGCCACTAGACCATTTTATGTTGTCCACCAGACTATTTTACTTCGTCTAGCGGACCTTTTTACTCTGGTGACCACGTGGACCATTTTGCTCTGGCTACCATTCCCTGCCTACCCGACTATTTTATCCTGATCATCGAACTTTGCATCGTGACCACCGGACTATTTTACTCTGGCGAATGTAGACGATTCTGTTCATCAAGAAAGAATTCTAACAGTCAAACGGTTAGAAATGTCCAACACCGACAACTAAAGATAACATAGACATTTTGTGTTCAGCTTATGACACGAAGTGCTTATGGCACGCCGAATTTTTTCCTAAAATTGTTACGTTAGTGTTAAATATTGTCAAGAATGATAAAATTCCAATGTTTAAAATTTCAATGGCTTTGCAATAAAGTCGAAATATCACCTCACTTTGTGTTTAAATTTCTTGTTAAATTTGATAACTCAAATCTTGAGTTTGCAAGAAGATGATTTTCGGAGTTTTCTTTATTCTTTATTGTATTGAATAGAACTCATTATCTCTATGTTATTGTCTAGGTTTATGCACGTTTTTCACATTCATGATTACGTACCTATTGAATATTGAGTTAAACAACCAATAAGAATGATTTTAAAAACCATGAGTTTTAACAATAGAGATTTAAAGCAGAGTTATTAGTTTATCGCCCAAAATACAATTGGTACATGATAACGAAGGTGCACAAAGGTTGCATAAACCGAGGTTAACATAGATAATGAGCTCTATTGAATTCTTAACAAGCTTCAGACGATCTACTCTACTGACTATGGTTTGATATGCAAATATCATACTTATGCGACAACAAAAAAGTAAAAATTCAGTCGTTAAAGGGTTAACGCCTTCATTGTTTCGTTAATGTGCCAAGCATTTAAGCGCACAGCTTTTGATGATACCGTTGACTGGTGGTAACAATTACACACAGACAGGTGTGTCGAAACGTTGGGTCATGAATAGTAATTTCTAAGTAACATTCTAGAAACCTTGAAATCAGAGTCGCATTACTTAATGTTGACTCAATCATCTGATTGCCGTGAACTTGTTACCATACATCACACTGCATAATGAGTTTTTAGATGCAGTAGATATACTTGAATTTCCTAAATATGAACCAAGGTCACGTATCCGAATATAAAGTAACGAATTTGTACGAAAGAAGTAGTTTAATGCATAATAAATACTTTAAAAGACCACGGTGGGAAAATATATTAAATGTATTTGTAAGTAAATCTTATTGGTATGGAAGGTAGTTTTTACTCTTTCTAATTTTATACACCACTTGTTTCTCAAAAAGTTATTAGTTGCGTCGAAGACGTCAACTCATAGTTTGCTGGCTGGTATTTTTTTTCCTTCCGTGTCGACCCCCAGCGCCCTCGGCCAATCTTTGTAAAGCTCGGCCAATCTTCGTAAAATCTTCGTAAAGCATTTACGAAATTACTGATTTGGATTAACGGTAAGATGGCGGTCAATTCTCAAGCAGAATGTGACCTTTTTTGTTGTCCATTATGGTATATAATATGATAAAAGCAGTGTAATCATGTAACAACTGTCGATTCATAGTACAACTGATTGTCGATTTATAGTACAACTGATTGTCCATTTTACGATATATAAGATGATTGTATGCATAAACGCTGTCATAAATGAAGGCAATTGTGCGGCTAATTTTAAAGCAGATACTTGACTATTTATGAAAGCAATTGTGCGGCTAATTTTAAATCTTCAATTTGATTTTTTTGCGCTGGTAAACGCTATCAAAGATATATGGCACTATGATATTTTGAAACAATACAATACTTTTTAGTAATATTAATGATATATATATAATTCAAATGAAAGGCTGTCACAACACTACAGTGACTGCATTCCGTGTTTAGCCAACAATTACAATAGTCGTAACTATTTCTACTGTTAGTTGATTGTTGCACACTTGTGCATTAATATTTACATGTTATTTATAAAGTGTTTTTTTTTAATAAAATGAAACCATTATTTAAAGTATTGTTCATCGTGTAACCTTAGCTTCCCTTACCAACAAGGTCTTAGCAATGTATAGGCCAGAAGACCCGCCCAAAGAGTATTAAATAACTACAAGACCAGTGCTGTATGTCCTTCAGCCTTAAATTTCTAACATTAGATTGCGTACTTTTGGAGCAGTCTGATGATATGATACCATAACGCCTACCATAACGCCAACTTTACGCCTAGCGGGCATCTTGTTGAAAATCCTTTGTTTTGCTCCCCAATTGCGGTAAGCACATTTCGTATGTCAGCGAAATGTGTAGTTAGTTACGGGCTAAAAATTTTAGGAAATCTATGAGACCCTCTTCTTTTCGTTCTGCATGTTGGAATAGTTTGTGCAAGTTACAGCACAATAGTAAACAATGTTAGCATTCTCTTGAATGATAATTATTTTGGGTGATTTTGACACCTTCGTATTGTCTAAAACAGTGTTAGCAATCATGAAGTATTTCTCTTTCATATTATTCTCTAAGGATGATTCTGTAATAAAATTGAAACTGTACATCCTTTCATGGATCAGCGTTTCAGTCGTCACAAAAATATTTCGTGCACTGAAGTTGGATAAAACTTCACCACCAATCCCCGTGGCTGAATAGCTCAATGGGTAGAGCGGCGGACCGGCATCCCGAGCGAGTTGAAACCTCGCTTCAGCCAATATGCTTTTCGTATTGTATAAAACAGTGTTAGAAATCATGAAATACTTCTTTTTCAGTACGTCACAAATTGAGGAAAACCCCGTTGACAACTGAAATCCGAGCAACCGAACATTAGAGTTTGAACCGAAAAAACATGACGGGGGTGTAAATAAAAAAGTGACAGTGAAAAAAACTATCCATATCATTAGAAAACTAATCAATACTTGCGCACATTTCTTTAAAGGAATTCTACACTTTAACAACAAATATCAACTTAATACAACTAGATGGGGGGGAAAAAAGTTCAGTAACCCTTTCCAGACTGCATTATTCGTAATATACTTTCAAAATCTGATTCCATGGAGGCCGCCACCTTGATTTTTGATATAGTAAATTGTCCAATAGCATATTAAGTTCACTAATTAATGACGCATCAATGACAAGTCCTATGGTTTTACTTCGCTAACTATAAGAAAAAAATTGGCGGTTATTAACCAATCAAAGCCCGAGATGGCGGTCCCTTTAGATTTCGATGGCCCAAAGTTGAAAGTAAATTACAAATGAAGCATACAGTTTAGACAAATTTAATGCATACATATCTTTACAACACCCTATTTTGATGTATTTAGTCAATATTTGTTTTTACGGGAGATCCCATTAGAAACACCTTCATTCATTCGAGCACAAATTTATATTTTTATTCTCATATATTTATAAAAATACTACATCGAGAATTATTTAAAAATAATTGTATGAAAAGTAAAAATGCCTTACTTAAAGTGCACATCATCCTTATTTTATTATTGTTGAATCTTATAGAACTCAAAAAATTGTTTAATATATTTGGCGATCTTCATGTCCATTTCCGCGCTGTATTAGGGCATGGGCAGAGTGTTTGATCACACCTAAACAAATACAGTGGGATTGGAGATCTTTGTCGAAAGAAACTGCGTGTTTTTCACGATCTCCAATATTTCTCGATGTCCAATATGTCGTGAAAATATTGGCGAGTTGGACATATCTCGGAAACTATTGGTCCAAATCGGTAAAATGATTTATTAAACAATTTTTTTGAGCTCTGTAAGATAAAAGAATAATAAAGTAAGGTTGATAATGCAAGTTAAGACTTGACGAAATATTCAAATATGCCAGAAGAATGGCCGAGGGATTTCTGGAAACATTGGCGAAGATTTCAAAAAATTAACAAGCATTTACAAACTATTATGAACGGGAATATGAAAGTTTATTTCGTGGTTTAATCGCCGTTATTGCTGTTTTCCACGGTTGGTGAAGAGAAGGAAAAGCAAGGCAATCAACCTGTAGACTACGGCCATTACCAATATAATGCCAAGACAAAAGGAGTAATTGCCGTCCAGTGCGTAGTGGTCTTGAAAAGCAATCGTATCACGAACAGGTCGTGTGACTGCAGGATAACGTAAAGCTTCCTTTTCGAAAAGTGCTTCAACAAACCAACGGATGAAGGAAAGGTTGTAGCAAAGTGGCCCAAAGAAATTAAGTTTGTCAAGTTTACACAACGTGGGCGAACCACCTGAAAATATCAGTTAAGAAATGGATCGTGATTTGGCGTGCACCATCGAATTATTATGGAGCACGCGAGAAAGTTGGGAGAGCACGAAAAGGCGGATTTCCATTCAGTGCAAAATGTCGCTCGATTGACTTTTTGCGATCGCTTTCTTTGAATTGTGTCCTCTCAACCATATCTAATGAAATGCGTTCCACTTGACAGCTGGCGATTCAAAAGAAAGTGATCGCAAAAAGTCGATCGCGCGACATTTTGCACTGAAAGGAAATCCACCTTAAAGCGAAAACCGCACCACAAAAGGGGGCCTGGGTCCAAGTAATTGATATATACCTGTAAAAGATATCAATCGGTCGGTGGTCGTGGTTATTTTTGAACTATTTATTGATCGTACTCTGAAAAAAATTGTGAAAGTACATTGAGGTATCGTTTGTAATTTATAACAATAACGAACGGGAAAATATTAGTGGTAGAATGGGAAAATAATCTTTCTTATTTTTCTGTTTTTGTCCACCATTTTAAAATATTTTGAGCTCTGCACTCGGCCACTGCATGGCAATTGTGACCTACTGGTCTTCCCTGGGAAGAGCCTTTTATACTGCGGTTTCCGTTTTAAGAGTTGGTCGAGGTTGGTAGATAGCCGAGACAAACTCTTACGCGTGCTCTCCAAGCTTTTCCAAGTGATCCATAACTCGATGGTGCACGCCAAATCATGATCCCTTTCTTTTATAACATATCAATTCAGACAGCAATACACAAAAACAATGTTTACGTATTTTCAAAAAATTCCCGCGCTTTTTTAGTGTGCACCATCAAGCTCTGGAGCAGGCTTCCCAGCCAATCAAAAGCGTCATAGAAATAAACTTATGTTATATCAGCAAAGAGATCAGCCTTGATTCTTGTGACAATTCCATTTGCTTTCGCCGTGCTTGGGGGGCTGTTTACATGAGCCCGGCCAGCCTGGTTAACCGAGCCGAAATGTGTCACGAAAGTCTCTCTTGAGCGATAAACCAACATTTCAACCAACGTTTGGTTTATTTTACATCTAATGTAAACAATTTTCACATTTGAAATTTAAAACGTTGCATGGTTGTGTATTAAATGACGATTTCAAATAAGTGAGTAAGTCCCAGTGAGCTCGATTTATATAACTGGAGATCTTGGAGACTTTCGAACTGCCGGAAACGTATTTTTATGCAAAAATATTCAGTTTACTGGCTGAGACCAGTCAGTTGAGTGTGCTTCTTGGACAGAGCACACAGTGTACTGGCTGCAAAAATTTCGAAATACCGTTACCCAGTCCCTTCGAAATTCATTATTTTCACGGTTTATGAGCATAGAAATATTTACATAGCGGGACTAAATTGTCGTGCTGGCTCGTACTGGTTACAAGTGAAACCTGACCTGCTATAAAAATGAAACAAAGTTAATTCCATGCTCAACAGTGTCTTGTAAATAAATTGTAGTTTGTCGCACGAGAACTAACCTGATATCATGGCAGTGATTAAGACGATGACGACCGAAGCCATTTGAGAACTTTTGGGATTAAAAATCGTTGAAATTGCGTAACCAATTCCTGTGCAGCAAAGTTGAAGACACAGTACTGCCGCGTAATGAAAAACAAAATAAGCTAGAAAAACAAATCAGATCAATACTTTTAGATGATCTACAAGCACCCAGAATAATAAAACAATTGGTGGTTAGGAAAGTAATATATGAGTAGAGAGTGAGTGTTTCACTGGGATATCCAAACAAGAGAAAACAATATGTTCATACATGGTTTTCGATGGTTGATATATTTACTTGATTGGTTAGTCCAACTCGGAATATCCAACACTATTCCGAGTTTCAGACAAAACAAAATAGATTCCCAGTCTGTTTCACTCACGGAATATGAAATTGAATGAATTAATGAATATATATCTAAAATAAATGAGTATAATATAATAGTTTAAATAATATATGCTAAAAAAGTATTCCCCTTGTTATGTCGGTGAATAGCAGCGGATATTTACCCAAGAAGTGGTGAATACCGTCACTATTCAACTCCACTATTCAATTTCGGTGAATGGTTGTTAAATATTCCTGTTACGCATGCGTCGTTTAACCTAGTTCGTCCGGTCACATTTTATTCCAGATGAAAATCTTGCATCATGTTTACTTGAATCGGGATGAAAATATTGGTCTGGGTCAAAATTTTAATCCGGACTAAGTTAAATCGGGAGGAACATAAAGTTTGATCCAAATTGAGCTGAATTCGGGGTAAGATACAGTTTATTCTGAATCGAGTTGAATCTGAAGTGAGACAAAGTTTAACCAGGTTTAACCGGGTTTGTGTTAAATTTGGAGTGAGATACAGTTTAATCGCGATTGAGTTGAATCTGGAGTGAGTACAGTTTAATCGGGATTGTGTTGAATTTGGAGTGAGATACAGTTTAGTCCGAATTGAGTTGAATCTGGAGTGAGTACAGTTTAATCGGGATTAAATATTAAAATTAATATTTAAATATGGAATGAGATACAGTTTATTCTGAATCGAGTTGGATCTGAAGTGAGATACAGTTTAACCAAGTTTAACCGGGTTTGTGTTGAATTTGGAGTGTGATACAGATTATCGGGGTTGAGTTGAATCTGGAGTGAGTACAGTTTAACCGGGATTGTGTTGAATTTGGAGTGAGATACAGTTTAGTCTGAACTGAGTTGAATTTGGAGTGAGTACAGTTTAACCGGGATTAAGTTGAATCCAGAGTGAGATACAGTTTAATCTGGATTAAATATTAAAGTTAATAGTTAAATATGGAGTGAGATACCGTGGAATTCGGAGTAAGATACTGTTTAATGCGGATTGATTGAATTAGGTTGAATTCGGAGTAAAATACTGTTTAATGCGGATTGGGTTGAATCCAGAGTAAAATACAGTTTTAATCCGGCCGACTGAGTTGAATTTGGAGACACAGTTTAATCCAGGTTCGGTTGAATTCGGAGTGAGATACAGTTTATTCCGAATCGAGTTAAATCTGGAGTGAGATATAGTTATACCAGATTAAGTTGAATCCGGAGTAAGATACAATTTAATCCGGATCGGGTTAAATCCGGAATAAGATACAGTTTAATCAAGATTGATTTGAATCCAGAGTGAGATACAGTTTAATCTAGATTCCCGCAATTCAACTTACATCGCGGCGAAGTCAACGTGTACAACAGACTGAGGTATACCAATGGCATCAATAAAATGATCGGCAATTGGGCAAAATTCACAGCAAGGAAATATGAGACGCGGTTCACACCAGCAGCACTCTCTCTAAAACACACGAAATAAAATTTATGATTTTTTTTACTGTTTGTGTGGACCGCCTGGCCACAAACATGTGCCTAAATAGGCTAAAACAATATGGGTATTGATAACAATTTCCTTAGTTACTTGGTTGCTTGCTGATAGCTATGTTAACAGGATCGGTCGAACGGAGAGTGACACTCTTTCGAACGTCTGTCGACGTTATGAAAAATATTGTTTCAAAAACGGCAGTTACATTTCCACAAAGTTGTCAGATATTCAGGCTGTGAACTACCTAGAGCGGCACAAATATGTGCAGGCACAAATATGTGCAGGTCTCCTTTGATGGCCGCATATTTCAAGACAGGTGTTGCCTTGTAAAACGTTCTTTATGGTGTTCAATACATACAATACAAAGTTACCATAACTTTGTGACAGAAACTAATATTTCTGACAACTGCAATACACCAAAACGTTTTTGACTTATTGAATTGTTTGCAAGATCTTTTACTTGTAGTGAGTACATAGCCAGTCCAAGTAACGTAAATATTACAGATAGCAATAGCAAGAGTTCGTTTGACTTGGATGAAAATGCACTATTGGGACACTTTAGTGGAGATTTGTCACACAAAATCAGTTGGTAACGGAAATACGCGGTGCTGGTATACAGTACGATGTTAACAGCGTTGAATATGGTTGAGTGATTTTAAACAGGACTCTGAACATGCCTTTTTATGTAAATTGACGAAAGAGTACTATCATGAAAACAAACAAACAGCATTGGTAATTCTTGTTGGAACAGGCAAAATTAACTTGACTTGACTTTTAAATTGATCCGCTATTTGTTCATGAATTGTTTTATATTATGAATATTATTACGTTGTTAGGGAAGGTGTAATCAGCAATCTGGTTAATCCATGTAAGATTGTTATTAATTTTTTACCGGTCCGTACCTCGGGGTCCGTAACTAATAATAGAGCAATCTGATTGGCTGAGCCAGAGGTCCGTATCACATCGATATCGACCTGGCATTTTTCGCGCCAAAACAAGCAAACGCTAAAATTACATAAGTATTGAGAAAAAATGCTATAAAACTAGAATTTAGCAATTAGAAAATGTACTCAGACGATAGTGAACATAGTGAAAGTGAATTTTACTACTAGAAAGAAGTAGATATTCCGATTACAACTGTATTGAAGAGGGAAAACGTAGTTTTAAACAGCCACAGCACTCTTATTATTTTTGTGCGAGTTGGTAAAAAATAAATACGTTACTTACCATTCAGGTCGGGCCGTAATGGAAATATATCTTCCCTCGGTCTAAAAAAGGTCCCTCGGCCTTCGGGCTTTTGAGACCCCGGGGAAATATATTTCCAGTACGGCCCTCCCAAACGAAAAATAACATATATATATATATATATATATATCAATTAGAATGACCATAGTTGTATCTTATTTAAAATGACGCTGCAAGAGTTGTTCGTTTCCTCATGAACCAGGAAGTGTTTTGAGAAGAGGAATGTACTAGGTGCTATGGGAGCTAATTTATATATTTCCAATTTTTTAACCAAACCTCCAAAAGGTCGTCCTGTGGTTCCCAAAACATCTCAACGAGGCCAACATAGCGGTCAATCCAACGGCCATTCCACTCATTCTTGTCAAAGCGGTAAACTTCTCTATTTCAACCTACAAAAATGGAGCAGAAATATTGCAATCTAAAGCTCAAAACATAGAGATACAGGTGTAATATACAAAACAGAATTTCGCAACCACCAAGGGCGAGCGGGGCAAATGTTTCCCCCTGAAGGAGACTAAATCGAGAGAGGCTATGAAAGAAAATTGATACCTTATTATTTTTTCTAAATCGTTCCTCCAAAATTTGTAAGTGGTTTGGGTACATTTACACGGATGATTTTTGTTGTTTTAACAAGAATGAACAATGTTGTCTACCGGTAGTTTACATTAGTCACGAACAGTACTGTTCCAACCTTCATGGAAAGGCGTGTCACTAGTTCTGTTCCAGCTGGTCAAAAGGACGACTCTGTGTGTATTTACGTTATGTAATATTTCAAGTCCGACTATGAGGACTGGACACGATTTCAAGTCCGCGTAGTTTGATCCAGTCCGAAGCAAAATCTGGTCCATTCTGAATTGTAGGACGTGAAATAACATCTAAGACGAATGATTTCTGGACTAAATTATTTTTGATCCAGTCCTAGGACTTGATCAAAAATAATCAATTTGTAGGACTGGATTAAAAACCTTCACCTTCAAGTATCCAGTACCATCAGGTGATTGAAACAGAGCAGTGTGATTAGTTAATTTGTTTATGTACAATGCGTTTTAGATATATGAATGTAATATGTCATCTTTTGTTTTTATTCCTGACATAACTATGTTTTCGGTGAAATTTTTGAGATAATCGTAAATGTAAATACTCTGTGAAATTTTTATGGCACCAATAGCACTTTGGTAGTACAGCAACTTACCTCGATGTAAAGCGCTCCCAGTATTCCACCAGCAATAAACACCAAAAAGGTGTCTATTAGCAGAGTCTTGACAGAACGTATCTGAAGAATAAATTCCCTTTTGACAAAAGTTAGAAATTGAGTAATTGGGTTAGGCATTTTTCTTTGCTCTAAAAAATAAAAGTATGCATATGTGTAGATGTATATGTATATGTATATGTGTAGATGTATATGTATATGTATGTGTGTAGATGTGTATGTATGTAGTATGTAGTATGTAGTATGTAGTATGTAGTATGT
>JAOBAZ010048450.1:0-12426 GCA_026546875.1 Pteroeides caledonicum | reverse complement strand
TTCTGACAGCTAAAATCCGCATATGAAACCGAAAAATTTACTCGATTTTTATCTCGTGGAAACAACTTCTCACGGATACTGCGAAAGATTGCTCAATCAACGTAATTTGGGGTCTCAAGCCTTTGATAAATTATAAATTACAGATGGTAACAGAGCTTCACTCCATTATTTGTACTTCAGCTATGAGTGCACTGAGAGCAAGGAATCATAAGTAAACTATTGCAGCTGGTACCCGGTGTCAACGGTACAAAATTTAACACAAAAATGTATAATTATACTTCACATTGCGGATGATCGAAGTTGGAATATTTCATTGATTTTCAAATATGCATTGTTCATTGTCTCTCAGCTATATTAAACATACTGGCAAATGTCCATATTTTACTGATTCCTGAACAAACAAGATGAAGATTTAGATACACTTCAGTTTTTTTAAAATTTATATACAGACTTATTCCAATTTTAAAAAACTAATCATAATTTATTTTCACAAGTTTTATTCATATATTGTAATTACAATTCATAAATACACTACGAATACAAATATCACCTTCCTTGACAAAGCAAGAAAACAGAATTAAATAAAAAAGGAAAAAATCATCTCATACATCACAAAAAAGTAACCAAGATATGTGATATAGATATTATTCATTTTACACATGGCCCAATATATCAAATTTAATTTTTTTTTAATTATTTCAAAATGTCTCTGCTAATACTTCAGCTGTTGCGGCAATAATTTAGGTCTTATATTTTTCCTTTTTAATAAAAATTTTACAAGCTTTGGCTGGTGACTGCTAAATTAATTTTAAAGCACAAAAATAGATAGGATTTATCTTTGAGTGCATAAACCTTAATTCACTTGAAACAATTTCTATCTATTGAACACTTATCAGAAAACAATTTAAAAATGAATATATTCTGTTGATAAAAAGATAACAATATCAGCTAGCACAATTTAATTTGTCAGGCTTCACATATTTCACAATATTTGGAGATTATCAGACAAGTCTCAGTCAGCAATGCATAAGCAATCCTATAAGCTCCAACTAAAGTCAAACGTTTGACCCATTAAAGTTGTTTTTTGGTCTAGGGGGATGGATGCCACAGCAGGTGTAAGCTATTAACAACACTGAGAACAATACTAATAGTATTTTTATGCAAATGTTTCTCAAATAATTGTCCACCAAACAGCAAGAAATATTACCATAAGCTACAGAAACAATCCATTCATTAGAAAGGCAATTCGCTTTGAAGATCACTTTGTTCTCTTGCTTTATCTAAGCAGGCTTCATTTGAAATTCTTTTTCATGAGTGCTTTTTTCATCAAAAATTCAATTTATTCAAAGATCTATCTCTTTAATTGCATGGCTATTCAAGCAATCAAGTTTTGTTTCCTTCCTCTATGTTCGAAGACGAAAACTCCCACTGCTTTCGTCAAAAACAAAACAGTCAATCAAAATACCGCACCCTTATCAAACCGAGCTATCGTTGTTTTCCACCGACCTAAACAGCATCTGTTTTCACTCCAAAATCTAAGCCGACTACAAACGTCCTAACAACATAATCCACGCTAATCCCTCAGAAGAACACAATATTGTTTTATTTTAGTCCCGAAGGACTCTTTCAAGACCATTTACCCCTAAATACCAGCGTAAGAGTTCCCGAGGGAGTAAATGTATTATAAAAATGTATTTTCTTAATTCAGAATGGTTTAAATTTGCATAGCGAAAAAACAACTGAAAACTTTTCCGTTTTGAAACACGCATTTACGTGGAAATCACGACGCAATACAGCTCAACAAAATTTTATGTTTTAAAGCTTTTCTTGATTCTACTTCCGAGGTGTTTACTGCAGATTGTGTCAACACCTTTGGAAGTTGTTTTGTTCAGTGAATAACAGTCGGAAACAGTCCAATGCACGCAAATGTTCCCAAACAGATAAAAAAAAACGATTGAACAACGAGTTTGCTGCTCAATCACACACAGTCTAACTTGTTTCGTGGCGAAATATAAAAAATCAGAGCCTGGAAAGCAACTCGAATATGAAATACAAAAACACACGATGACCGACATCTGTGTTTCATCTCAGTGGGATGCCTCAATCTTGTTTGTCGTTTGTTATCGTTAAAAACAACCGTAATCAAACACTGTTTCAAATCTGTGTACTGGAATCTTTAAGAATTAGTCTGGATTGTAAAAAATGTCTTAAAACTTACAGCATTTAATTAAAAAAAGATCGCCCCTAAAAATCTACGAAATTTCCTTCATCAGAAATAAGCCAAAAATTCAAGCTCAATAGGCTATGCTGCTTTTACGATAATCATGAATGACAGTGTCTGGAGATGCGCGGCTAGGAGTCGTCATGTAGTCAAAGCTTCGCCGTCTTGTTTACATGCCTTGTTACAAAGGAAAACCCTTAAACACTCTTTCGATGAAAAAGTAACAAAATAGCAACAAAATTTGTAACAAATTTACCGGTGGAATGTCATCGCCGAATATTGTAGATTTCAGACAATAAAAATATCTTTGAATATTTGTAATTCCGAAGATAAAACTGTAAGTATTTGACCTTCGACGGGATCTCGATTTCAGAGAAAACTCGGCGAAATTGTCCAACGCCTATCGCAATGTTTTGTACCAAAAGAAATGTCATCAAATTCGAGATAAAACTGAAACAAACGGAATAATGGTTGCTCGGCAAGCTGATCACAGATAAGGGCACCCGGAAAATGAGTGTTTTAAATCCAGGATATTTGCTAAAGAGAACTAAGACTGATGGTTGATAACCGATGAAAAATTACGAGGACAACTTGTGTTTACAGATGTACGTTCTACCGATTGCACGATGTATATCGAAAAATTCGTCAATTTGACATGACGGGTCACATGTCACACAACCACGCTACATAACACGAAAGGAAACGTCAAAAAAAATCAGCTTATCTAATTTTTAAAGTATTTTCACTAACATAATTCGCTTACTAAACTCGAGTTCAAAAGCCATACCATCGGAAAAAATTAAACACGAATTATTCAGGCAAAAATACTGAGAAAATTCTCCAAAGAATATCCATATCTCCAAGTGGATATCCTACATGTTGTGTATCACCAGAAGAAATGTTTATCTCACTGTTTTCAGTCGCTTACCTTGGAAATAGCTTTTCGCTTTTAAGTAGCTTACTGCTAAGCGAAGTATGGATATCTTGTCCAGCTTTGAAATAGTGTCTTCAGGAAAGGGGAGAAGGCGGGCCAAGTTGTCCAACTCCGTATTCAGTCTATCACGATGACGCTTAGAAGGGTTGCCTCTGAAAATAATTAATAGCGTAAACAACTCAAACACACAAAACCGTTGTCAACTCAGGGGGAATATTGCGAGTTGCTTTATAACACTAAATAGGCTATTTCCGATGTGATGATTCTAGCGTGTATATCGATAAAGTAAAAAACAATGGTAAACTGTTAGAACTGTACATGTTCACGCGCGTGAGTCAGCCTCTTCTGGCAAGTTACGGCTAAAACAATAACCACGCTGACAGAGAAACGCTTAAAGAACCTTACTAGTTGGGTTCGCATGTCAATAAGCGTGCATGATTCACCGTATGTGTAACAGAACGCCATTCAGGGACCTTTGATGGCCGATGTGCTCACGAATAGAGTATATATAATATCACGAAGACACGATAATACATACCCTTGTATCTTCTTCCTTCGTTTGCCCTTGCCCAGGGCAGTGTACTCCTCGGTGGCCGCCAGTTTGAACACCGACTGAAAAATACTGTTGACCTTTCACCTCGTGTGGAGAACGAAGGTCACAGATCCAATCCAGGAGCTTGTTCAGACTAAGACAAACAAGCCAACGTACAGCTCACGACAACTGGATATAGCAAAACAACACCTCGATATACAATTCACTTTACAAAAAAAAAACACGGAGGTTTGTTGGTAAACACCAAAAAACAGGATCGAACAGTAACGAAGTTACGTAGTGTAGTTATCGCTTTTCTTGATCAGTTTATCCTACGACAGTCCTGCCACAACTCAGTTTGCTTTTACTTGATTTGATGGTCTGATTGGCATTTTTCCAAAAGATCTATCCTATTGTGTCTCCGGCATCATGCAACGAAGCGAATCGCGTGATTTGATTGGCTCGCGGGACACAAGAGCGATCCCGATTGGTCAATAGGTGTGTTATTAATCTGCGGTAAATAACGACTGAATTGTTTATCACGAAAAATAATTTGCAATGTGAGAGACCTATGACATCAGTAAATCCAAATTGGAGAAGTTGGACAACGCCTCTTAGTACTTGATAACATTACTTTACCGAAGCAACTTGTGTGAATTGAATAAGGCCATAAAGAGAGATACAACACTAAACCCAAAGATCTGTTATATGTGAATATGTTGTTAACTTTGTTGGTGAATTATAAGACTGAATACAATATCGGTATTTAAAAATATTCATTGGGAACAATACAACAAGGTGATTTAAAAATGATTAGTAAACATGTTGCCATGGATATTTGACCAGTACGATACGTTCTTAATTTGAAAACAAAAAAAAATTTAATTCATGTTTGTGTTATAGGTATGAGTTGTTTGATTTGCAGTGCCATTCTCAAAAAAACACGCCAGGATGAGGAAAATTCGTGATATTCGAATACTTGGCAACATCACGCCAAAGTTGATGTAGAGATTAACGCTAAAGTTTTCCTTCGGATGAGCAAAAATTCTCTTATGATACGGCTCACCAATCAAAAAAGGTCAATGTATTTGGCAAGGCCCTGGGATATATTCATGCGCAAACATAACTTTACTCACTCATAAGATTATGATTCTATCTCACGTGTACGTGAAAGAAGAAAACTTCTTCCATTCTTATTCTGGGCCTATGGTAATGCATAACATTAAAAGATGGGCAAAAGATTTTACGAACAATAAATTTCTTTTGTTCAATCACTCAGCCGTATTATGAGTATCGTTTGTTCCAGTACGCACGGTATTCTCGTGACAACCTAATTCCCAGCCACGAGCGAACATACCTACAGTCTTTCAATCATATTGAGATATGTTTACGTGCAGGAAATAAGTTCGTGACAAGTTAATTCCAAAAGATACATAGTGTGTCAGATTTATTACAGAAGCCAGTCCCATTCTGTATTTCTCCCATTCCCAAATCATTCAGTTCTTTCAGTACTTCTCAACTATCACAAGAACGGTCATCACATTCATTTCCTAACAAAACTTCCAATTAAAAATTGTATTATTATTAATTTCTAACGAAAAATTTTATTATTAAGTGTGTAAGAGTTAACTATCGCTTCACAAATCCTCTCATTTTTACGAAGTACGTTGTAATGGTTTGATTTTAATTTAGAAACTATTCACAAAAAAAATGTTTCATTTTGTTTAAATGCTGCGGATATTTTCGTAATATATCAAGGTCAAGATGTTTGGTTTTTCAGCTCTATGCCCTAAATCATCTTGAAAGAATACATTGCCTAAGGCGTTGTTCCAGTCACCAAACGAAACACGCTCAGCTAGCTCCATATTAATTATGCTGTTGCAAGGTGCTAGTAATTTAAAAACAAAGCAATTTTGTTTACAATCCGCCCAACTACATCTGAACGCATTGTGGCTACTGCGCTTGTATTTGGTTGCTGTGACCAGATTCGTACACAGGAAGGTTTGAGGGTTTCGGAGTAAACTCCCCTTTTTCTCAATTCCGGCGTACGTGTCTGCGAACACGACAGCTTTCTCCAGCTTACCGAAGAAAACCTTTCGTTTTGTAGTAACCACTGGCCAATTATGGTTAACTTTTGCTGAGCTTCTAAGGAAATTAAACAGTTTAGGTATAGGACTGAGCTGATGGAGTTATCCTGTAGAGATAAAGTTAGTTTAGAGCACGTGGTGACAGCTCCGAGATTAAACACTGTTATAGATTGAAACTGTTGTCGGCGTTTGACATGACTGGAAATCACATTTGAAAACATCGTAATATCACGAGATATGTTAGAAACCAAGTTTGCATGACATTCTAATATAATTATACTAATCAGATAAAAGAGTTAAATTAAATTAGAGAAATTAACCCTCGAGTTTTTTCAAGGTAAAAAAATGTGGTATTATGAAAATATATAGCTACGTGAATGCATTTCTTGAAATGGTTTTGGTAAATAGTATATTTTAAGATCTCTTTTATGTACAGTATATTAACATGTTATTATTCCATTAACATTTCAGGTAAAGAACAACTTTATCTTGCTTGTTCGTATACTCATATCACCCAATTTTTATTACAATAGTGACCCCATGGTTGGTGGGAACATCATCATTTTCTCGGAATATTATTTGGTTATGGGTTATGAGAAATGTTTTCATACAAACTAATTTTGTTTGTGGCCCGAGAGTATTCCTTCAAATGTAAACGACAATAACTCATACAAGACCACGCATGGCCGACATTATGCCTTGGACAAGGCAGGTACACACCAGCTTGTTTGCAATTTTCCAAGGTGACAAACCAAAACAAATACAGGTATATGATCAAAACACTCCTTCACTAGATATAACTTTATACACTAAAATTTATAACTTGAAGCCCTCTGGACGAAATTTAGGCAGAAACATGAAGGAAAGGTCTGCCCTGACTGAAAGAATTTAAGCGGAAAACCTAGTGTTTTTTGGTGAGGAAAGTCTTGCTAAGCAGACTAAAAAGGTGTGTGTTTTATGAAGTATTTATATAAAAAAGAAGGAAAGCTGAATGTTTCTCACGATTTATAAAGTTATTTAAAATGTTGAAGTGCGGCTACGTAGACAATAAATATAACATCATATTAAATAGTAAAAACCGTGGTAAACTACCAAAAAATTTGAGAACTTTTTACATTTGAAGCGGAAGGTTCTTCATCAGAGTAAACAGTTCAAAACGTCAGTATTAACTACTTATCCGAACGCAAGGTCCGTACGGTAAAATATTTTGCTTGAGATTTTTTGAGTATAGACCGCCGAGTCCGAAGGGCGAGGGCTGTACTATCAAAAAATTGAAGGCAACATATTTTACCGTAGGAGTTTATTATACATGAATGCCTCCACTCGAACGAGGACTAATTTTATTAAAACATGTATTGTTTCTGTACGGGTCGGTAGGCCAGTACGGATCTGGGCGTTACCCAATCAACGATTATATACGCCAGTTTGTTTTCAGTGCCATTGAAGATGCATTCAATTTATTCACACAGTACCCACATAACGCTATAAGCATCAAGATAAGCATGCTTTCATTTGCCATTTTTCATTAGTAAGGGTGCAAAATTTGAGTACAATTCACATGATAGGCATGACGTTTGATAACTGTTGCTATTTTTCAATATTTGCAGGGGTACAAACGGCGATAAACTGGAGATAAACATGGATAGGTCAAACAGAATAATGGAAGAATCCTTTCTCGGTAATGAACGTCTACAGCGCCGCCTGGAAAACGAGTGTCGAAGAGACAGCAAAGTTGAAGCAAATAAACTAGCTTTGGACAAAAAAATATTGGCTATCCACGTGAAGGAAATTAATGCCAAACAAAGATTGACA
The DNA here is from genome assembly GCA_026546875.1 of Pteroeides caledonicum. Classification (NCBI taxonomy): domain Eukaryota; kingdom Metazoa; phylum Cnidaria; class Anthozoa; order Scleralcyonacea; family Pennatulidae; genus Pteroeides; species Pteroeides caledonicum. The sequence goes on along the minus strand of JAOBAZ010048450.1, from coordinate 4,840 downwards.
AAAACTCGATATATTAATTTAGTAAAACAGTCGGCCAAGTTACAAACGAGCATAAAATATGAGGAAAACAAAAGAAAGCAAAGAAAAATGGATTATGAAATACAGAGAAGAATGAAAAATGAAAAGTGATCAATTATACTAAAGGAAACTTTTAGGGAAAAGAACTGAACGAACTTTAAACTCATTGGGAAAATTTTCAATGAAAATTAATTAATTTTCAATTTTTTATGGTATTAGCGCTGATGTAGCTACAGTAACTAGATGATGTCTTTCTAATTGAGGAAAATAAGTCACTGAATATTTGTCATTTTCCCAGTTCCACAGAGCGCACTTGCGTTGTCACAAGATTGTGGGAGGGACACAAACGTTTTGTTTAATTGAAAAATTCCTGTAATATTTTAATAAAATAATTTTGTTTCAGGTTTTACGTTTGAGTAAAAAAATTAATAATTATGCACTGTTATGTTGCTCATGGAATAAAATTCTAAGTTGTCAAAAAAAGTCAATAAGTTCTTTAAAAAGAGCACGTCGGAAATACCTTTGAAAATTAGTGTTTTGCCTTTTAGCGTCAGCGGACCGCATTACCTGTGTCCCCATATGACGTCATTTGTACAAAGAAAGTTTTAAAACTTTGTGAACAACTTGCTTTTGTGATAATGAAATTGAAAACTTAGAAGAACTAAAAATGTATTTACGGTGGTTAGTGTCGGCTGATATCATCGTGTTCAAGAACGAGGCGATGAATAACGATCATGGTTATTAAATAAATCGTAAGTCGTCGTATGGACTCGTAAGATGTCGGGTGTGACGTTGATTAGATTTGCGTGTTATGCCTACGTGGCCATCTCGCGGCGACTTGTTTGCGCGATTTCAACATGGCTTCTTGGTCACACGTTCAATATTATTATTCATTATTGTTATGAAAATAAAGCTGAAATTATGTGGGGAAAATTCACCGAGTTTGTCCAAGATAAACTGGAAACCTCCGTCAATGAAGAAGAGAAAATTTCAGAGGTAGAAACCTTTTTAAAATTTGGGTCTATCGTGTCAAGTATGCTGACTCAAAAATGGACCGCGAACTCTAATACTTGTTTGTTATTTTGTAAATACAGAGTGATCCCAAAGCAACGATAGAAAACTTACGAAAGGCTCTGAGCGAGGCAGAAAGCAGGAATACAGAAATAAATCGTGAATTTAAAAAGCTACTCCGAGATAAAGAGGTTTGTTTGCATAGTTTTTTTGGGTTGCAAGTAGTGATCTTTGGCCAGAATCTCTGCCCTTTCACGTAGCTTTTGGATAATTTTTTTAAAGTACGGCAAAAAGAACTTTTTTGCCATTTTCACATAGGACGGGGAGGTTTTTAATTGCTATATTTTGTTTGTTAATTCGTGAAGCCTTATCTGTATATTTTAATAAAATTAATTAAATTCTTAGAATGTTTTGAATCGGCTGTTGTTTATTGTTGACAAATTAAATAATAAAATGAATTGTGGTTTGTGGTATCATGTAGAATTTTTGTGATGGAGGAAGCTCATGAGTATTTTATAATGTGTTTAGGTTTTATGTATTTATGTATTTACTAAAAAGATTCCAGTATCAGTGTATGTGATCTATGATGCACCAATATAACTGTGTGTAATATATACCTCATATTATGATATATTGATATATAAAGGTAGTAGATATTGTAATATGGTATTGTAGTCTGTATCATGAGATATGTATACCCAATTAGGCACATGATCCCAAGTGAATAGTGAGTCTCAATTTTCTGTTCAGTTGCAGCATTTTGCTAATCACTTGAACAAAGGTTATTCATACTATTAATTATAATATTAATTTTTCAACCTTGAACATTACTTCATTACTTTGTAATGGTTAATCCTTTTGGAAGGAAACTTTTGAAAAGGCATATTGAAATATGTATTGCCTGCAGAATTTTATTAACACTAAACTATATACCATTTCAAAATCTTTCAAAAATATTGAAATTTGTTTATTCCTATACATCACTATTAGGTCATATTGAGACCTTTTATATATGTAACAAATATTATTAACAAATATTAGGTCACAGATGTCTCTAGGTCTCATATCTCCACAGATATGTAACAAATAGTTGTGTGTAAGGATTAAGGCACTCTCCAAGTGATCGAAACCATATTGGGAAAAGTGAAAAAATTGTTTAACTGCAGCTGGGAATTGAACCCACGACCTTCGGTTCACTAGTCTTATGCAAGTTTTTTCCAGTGTGGTTTCGATCACTCGAAGAGAACTTTAATCCCTATTCATATTACCCAAGTACAAAAATCTAAATACCAAATAGTTGTGTGTTAATATTATTGTTGTTGTTTGTGTACCTAGACAGCACGTGTTTCTATATATTACTATTACTAAGATCACTATGGCCCAGTACATATGTGAGAAATACTATTGTGTAGTTGTTGTCTATGTGTTCAAATCATATCTGTCAAATGCAAGTTAGTCCTTTCCTAGCAGGGGATAAACTCGGTTATTTTAGTTAAGCTTGCACCAGTACAAACAACAATGAAGCTATAAAAAACAACTATTTGCTTTCAAATGCCTAATTTGAACTTTACCAAGCATTTATTTTATAATTGTATAATAGCAGAGAATATTTAGTCAAATATGCCTTTGCTTTTCCCCTAAGGTTATATGCCCACTTCTTCTTACTATGTCATTAAAAATCTGACAACCTAATGGCTAATTCATTATCTCAACTATACTGTTATTTTTAATGTGCACTACTTTGTGAAAGATTACACTAAACTTGGTATTTCAATTCTTTTTATAGCATGAGTTACAGACATTACGGAAAAACCAAGCCTCGGGAGGTGTGGAAAATGGCCATGGTACTGCCACTTCTTCATCAGATTATTCCAGTTCTGTTTCTGGTCTTCAGGAACAAGTTACAAATTTAAAAGAACAGTTAACTGAAAAAGAATTGGATATCAAGGTTAGTTGGTATCAATAAAAACATACCGGTGTACACTGTAGTAATAGTGAACAATAATCAGCATGTCCATTGTACTGTACCATAATGCATTGGTCACAGATTTGTCCATTCAATTGAACATATGTACCATAGTTTTAACATTACAAGTAGTTTTAATTTTTTATATTTATTATGCAGCAATCCTAGGGTCTTATACACTTATTGTATTTTTATATTACCAGATAAGTTTAGTTGGAGAACTCTGGTACTATAATAGAGTAATACAAATGTTGATCTTTTATTCATTTTATTTAATATTTTTGTATATGTAACATAATGCCTTTTCAGAATCTCAAAGTGAAACTTGAAGAAAGGAAAACTAAAAAAAACTCACATGCCCAGGTATGAGACATGTTATTTCATAAGTTTTTAATTTTGGGAAGGTCAGTTTTAGAGTGTATAATGGAAAGCAGCTTGTCTTTCATAGTGACTGTTCCTGTAGTGTTACATTTCAACATAATTTATACTGTATTTGTAGGGAGGAGACTCTAATAAAAGAATTGAAGAGCTTGAAGAGCTTCTTGCACAAAAAGACAGGAATCTTCAACACTTGCTGCAAGAGTTAGAAAATGCTGAACAACGAAGCAAACAGACTTGGGAACAAAAACGAATCAATGAAGAAAAAGTGATGGGAGAACTGGCTGCTAAAATAAAACAGAATGAAAGTATGGCTACGAAACTTGAAGAGCTTGAACATATTTTGGGTGATAGAGAGAAGTCCATTCAAGAACTTTGTGACAAAAATGAAGCCAAAGAAAGATTGATTAAAAGTCGAGATGAGGTTAGTATTGGGTAATTCACATGTGATCATAAAAACTTCACAAGTTATTCACATGTTACAGCTATTGTTGTGAGGTTATGAAATTTAAAGTCCCCCCACTGGAGACATGTCCACCTTGTCAAACTTAATTATGAAAATTTGCTGTTGTCTTATTCTTAAAGGTAATAAGTCAACTTCAGTTAAGTAAAGATGTTAGCGGTGGGAGAGATGACATGGTTGTTGTACTTCAAGAACAAATCCAGTCACAACAAAGTAAAATAGCTGAGTTAGCTGATGAAGTTGATAGAAACCGACGGGCACTTAAAGAGAAGGAGGCTGTTCTTGCTGCACGGGAGAAGGTATGTGGAAGAATTGGATCTTATGATTCTAGCAGAGTCTAGTGATTTGATTACATAGTGTAGAATATTGTTTACAAAGTACAGTACAGCATTGTTTTATGAAATACAGATAATACACAACATTATTTAGTAAGTGATATCAAGGGTGTTTACAAAGTACAATACATCATTGTTTCATAAAATACAGGTAATACACGACATTATTTAGTAAGTGGAATCAATAAAAGGGTGTTTACAAAGTACAGTACAATATTGTTTACAAAATATACTTATTATACACAACATTGTTTACAAAGTGTAGTCAATATAACATTGCTTACATATTGTAATATAATATTGTCCAATACATTGTTGCTAACAAAGTATAGTTTACAACATCATTATTTGTACTGTATTATACACAAAACATGCATTAGTCATAAAGTACAATACACAAAATTGTTTTCGACATTGTTTACAATGTACTGCGCAATATTTTCCAAGTTACAGTACAACAATCGTCATGAAACTTGATAGTATACTGTTCATAAACTGTTTACAATTTATTAATAGTACAATGTCGTTCATAGAAATCAGCACAGTGCCGCTGAAAACGCTATTAACTTGCAAAATTGCGTATTTTATGCACAAAATAAACCTGGGTTAACAGTCAAGTAATAATGTCCAAAATAATACAATTTTTTTTAGTCTCTGGAGAACATCCAA